>RJWM01008574.1:0-41013 GCA_004363535.1 Dasyprocta punctata | reverse complement strand
GTTAGTTAATAAACCTGGAGATAATATAGTAATTGAGTTAAAATGAAGTCATATTAGTGGGTGGGTGTTGGAAGAAGAGCTGACAGTGCTTCTATGAGTGGCCAGGTGTTTGGTGTGACTGTATCATAGGCATGAGTTTGGTGGGTCATTAGGTATTGTATAAGAAGAGACTAAAGCTATGAGTATGTAAACTTTCCTTCTCCCTCACCCCCACCCACATTGATGAGAGTATAGAGCTATATAATGATGGTGTGCAAGGAAAATTACAAGTCAACAGGTGAATGTGGATTTTAGAGCACACTGTAAAATGTATGTTTGCAATGGCAGAGCTTGGAGGGGTAAATTAAAAAAAAAACATCCTGTGTGAACATGCTTCAAAGAACTATCAGATAAAGTGTCTCTGCTTTATCTGCAGTAAGGGGACAGTGATTTGCATGCTATGACCTAAGTCTTCCCAATGACATGCTGAGTTTCCAAAGACCCAGTGTGTGTCTAGGTCATGTGACGCTTTGCCAATCCAGGACCTGCAGATGCCCACTATCCAGGAAGAAACACACATACGCCAACTTGGATACCTGTCCTCTTCTTACACCTTTATTTATAGCAGGGTTTGCTACCTGTGGAATTTTTTGCCATCAGAGAAAGAGGTGAACGGAGCAACAGAATAGACTCCAGTGGAGGTTTCAGTTCGTGCAGGGCAGGAGGAAATGAGCCTTGTACGGCCTGGCAGCTGCGTCACTTCATCTGGAAGAAGACGGCTGGAATAATAAAGAACACACAGGGGAATCATTCTCATGCTTCCAGGAAAACCAGCCCAGCAGGGTCGACCTGCCTTGCTGGGTTAACAGCTACTTCTGTCCATATGTGAGCTCACTCTTCTACTGACGCCAAAGCGATAAGCCCACCTCTGCCCACTGGGAGGCAAGCAGGGGCTGCAGAGAGGAGAAACTTTAGAGATCCTGTTGCTCCCTTCCCTTGACCGTCTTGATAAATGTCTCTATGCCTAGTGCTCTCCGAGAGACCTAGTGGATAATTTGTGATCGCCTCCATCCCATGTAGTCTGAAAAAGCAAGTTTAGGAGTCTCCAAGAGCCTTGCTTTCAGCAGTGGGAGAAGCTGCTCCCTATGTCTGGCCACATGGATGAGCTCAGTCAGCAGGACAAGGGGATTCTAGGAGCCTTACCAGAAGCTTCGGCATAGGGGGTGGACCCATCGCTGCTTTGGGCTTCACAAGAGAGAAACACCTTTCTTCCTTCTGTGCCAGTGACCTTGGCCTCAAGTCTCACCACAGAACCCAGGGTGATGGGGCTGAAAGAGCAGAGAGTGAGAGCGGCTTCTGGGCTGGATTCTTAGGGTGTGGGTGTCTTTAGGAAGTGACCTTATCCCCGCTAGAGTGGGGTCTCCATCTCCCCCGCCAGGGGCTGAAATGTGAGGGGGGATGGAGGGAAGATAGGGCATAATGGGAGCCCAGGTGGGGTGGTGTTCTGTGTCTGATCATTGTATTGAAGCCACAAATCACTTTGCCAACATTTTGGCCTGCTGGCTCCCCATTGTCTGGAAAAAAAAATCAAACTCCACTTGTTCTTCTACTGTCTCCGCACCCAGGAAACATATGTTTGTAACATTTTGATAGTAGTTTATAAACATGAGTTCTCCTTCTGGTCACAGTTCCCCCAGGTGATGAGCAGTCTGTCATGCTCACAGAAATGAGCAGAACTCACTTGCCGTTTGCCTACTGTCAAGGGGGCAATCACTCATCTGGGAAGGCTTCCTCTCTCTTTGGCAGAATGGCACTATTTCTAAGCCAGCATCCCTTCTGCAATGGCCATGTCTATGAGTCAATTTAGTTAAGTACACATCACCCCAAGTTCTGCAATTAAACACCACTCCAGGTGTGAAAGTATTTTGTAGGTGACTGTTAACATCTAGGACCCCTTGACTTTGAGGAAAGGTTACTTTTGCTAGGCCTGATGGTGCATGCCTGCAACCCCAGCACTCTGGGTGGCCTAGGCAGGTGGATCACAAGTTCAGGTCCAGCCCGGGCAACTTAGCAACTTAGCAAGACCCTGTCTCAAAATTAAAAAGGGGGTTGTGGAGGGGTAATGTGGCTCTGAGCAAAGACCTGGGTTCTGTCCACAGTATTGCAGACAAAAAAAAAAAAAAATTTTTTTTTTTTTTTAATAATCTGGGAATCTGGTTGCATTTTATTCAATCAGTTGAAAGCCTTAGGATGAAGCCAGGGCTTTTCCTTGAGGGAGAGATTCTGCCCCATTCCTGGAGTGTCAGCTCCTGCCAACAGTCTCTGCCCTGCTGGCTGCCTCAGGGGGCAGAGGCAGCGTCCTCTTCCCTATGAGTCCTCCAGAGCCCATGGAGGCCGAGGAGCTTCATTGAAAAAGCATATCTTGGGCCAGGGATTTAGCTCAGTGGCACAAGCACTTGCCTGGTAAGTGAGAGGTTGTGAGTTCAATCCCCAGTACAAAAAAAAAAAAGAAAAAGAAAAAAAGAAAAAGAAAAAAGCAGAGCTTGGAAACAGGCAGTAATTCTTGCATTCAGTCCTGCTTTAGATACCAGCTACCTCTGTAGGTACCTTATTGCCCCATTTGTCAATTTGGAGATAACATCAACTACCTCCCAGGATTACTGGAAAGAACAAACAAATATGGAAATGAATATGGAAGTGTTTCCTAAAACAATAATAGAAAGTAAGAAATCCAATCCGATCAATTACAGTATACTACAGTACAATACTCGCCTGAATTAAATATTAACAAGCAATTTGGACCGCATTCTCTACACCACAGAGCCAAAAGTAGCTCATCTTTTGTTGTTGCTGTTGTTTTGTTTTGTTTTGTTTTTTAGAGACAGGCTCTTACTGTGTAGTTCAGTCTAGCTTTGAACTCACTATATAACCCAGGCTGGCCTCAAACTCACAGCAATCCTCCTGCCTCAGCTGGGATTACAGGTGTGAGCCATCACACCCGGCTGCAAAAGTAGCTCATCTTTATCCTATGTAGAATATTTTTCATGTTTAAACACACAAACCAACTTCAGCATTCCTGTCCTTCTGTAAAGAAAGACATCTAACAAGATCAGGTTGGTGGATGTGAAAATGGAAACAGGAATTCCTCTGCAATGAAGATCATTATACCTGTCTACATTTCCCATTACAACACATGGAATTACCCAGTGCCAGACTCCTTCTAATCTGCACACAGGCAAAGAAACAGACCTCTTGAAGGAAATGGTCATTGTCCCTGTAAAGACCGCGTTGGCACTGAAGTATGCCGTCATGAAAAGTGTGCTGTCTATCATGGTCCCCAGTGCACCACCATGGATAATTCTGTAAAGGAGAAAGGTTAAGAAGGTGTCACTGCAGGTGCAGGGCCAGGTGCTGGCAAAGGGAGATGTTGAAGGGTCCTTGCCAACCATGACCCGATATGACCTCCCTCCCTGTGGAGCAGAGGAGGGGACAACACAAAGACAAGCAAGGCTGTCGAATGCACGCTGTGCCTTCCCAGGACCCCAGCCCCAGTCTACCTCAAACTCTGGTGAGTTCTGTTCCCTCCCAGGTTAGTCTCAGTGGATTTGCCAGGGGCAGGAAGACCTAACTCTAATCTTACATTTTCAACTCAGTCACAGAAGCACTTAGGACATCTGTTTCTTCATCTCTCAACTAGGAAACAAGTAATTTCTCCTAAGAGTTTTCATCACCATTAAAATTGGGAGTGTAGATCCATGGTAGATTACTTGCCTAGTATGTGTGAGACATGGTCTGATCACCAACACCACACACATCTCTCTCTCTCTCTGTCTCTCTGTCTCTCTGTCTCTCTCTCTCTCAAAATCCCCAAAACAAAACAAAACATCAGCAAACCCCACCAAAAATTAACATAGCCAAAGTTCTTGGTGGTACAGGGTCTGGCACATGGCAGCCTGAACAAGACTGGTCCATTGCTTATTCCCCTGCAGTTTAGGAAGCTGGGTAACGATGAAGAAGAACTCCATGCCAGCCATGGTGGTACATACCCATAATCTTGGCATCCCAGAGCTCAGCAGCTGAGGCAGGAAGATCATGAGCTCCAGGTCAGCCTGGGCTTACATAATCAGATCCAGAAGATGAGAGTGAGGGAGAGAGGGAGAGGCTAGATGGTTAGAGGAGCTTCCTACCTAGGGAGACAGTAGAACAAGACACTTGTCCTTGATACTTCTGAAACTTCTGGAACCTGCAGAAGCAGCCGTGGAGCCACTACCTGCCCTCTCCCCTCACATTCTGCTCTTTGGCCAAGGAAAAGCCTCCCCGGGCTGTCTGCTGGGATGGCCCCCGGAGCCTTACCCAGGCAGCCCCTCTAGGAGGGGCCCCGGCTGGAACAGGCAGACACACTTCTTCTCCGAGCTGTTGTGGAAGATGACGTACTCAAAGCCCATCCCCTGCATGTCCGCGATCCTGAGAAACAGGCGGCTGTCTTTTATCATTTGCACTAGAGAAAAGCATTGGGTCAGTGAGACGGGCTTCAGGCTGGAGAGCCACCCCCGGGTGGTACAGAGCTCCTGGGCAGGAGGCACCTGACCACAGAGGTCCTCAGGAAACCCTCTCCCCTCGGGGCCCCCTCCGTCCGTCCCTTCCAGGAGGGCAGGAGATTGGCAGAGAGAGAACAAACCAGCCACAAAATCAGCACGCCACTGCTTCTCTCAAAAGACCGAGGGGGCCTAATGCAGCAGGCACCAATTGGGGCAGATCAAGGAAAAACAGGAGAATGTTCTTTAAAATACACTCCTGCCCACAGGTTTAGGAGTTATTCAAGTAGGAGTTACCTATACAGTATGACCCCTGGAGGGCGATGGGAGGGTTATGGGCCTTCATTAGATGCTATAAAACCCAATACTTCTCAAACCTTTTTGCTAAGCATTTCTAATCACAGATTAGGGGGGTATAATCAGAAATCTTCCAACTGCCTCCCACCTGTGTCTTTTTTCTTCTTTTTACTAATTTATTTCTTATTAGTACATGTTTGTAGTACACAATGTTTACATTCACTTTAAGGAATAGGTATACGCACTGAACACATCTTAATTCTTTTTATTCCCCTTCCTTTATCCTCCTTCCTCCCCCCGGTCTCTATTTTCATTTTATCTTTTGCAGTCCACGTTTGCAACTGTTAATGATTCCATTCATTGTGGGTAGCTGATGCCAGCGCACAGCGCATCTCAACCTTCCCCTGGCTTCAGGTCGCCTGGGCCGGTTTCCTGCCGTTCTTTCCACCCATTCATTCGCTTTCACTCAGACTCCAGCTTTAAATTGACCACTAGAGGGAGCCTGTTAGCCCCGGCGCCTTAATCCTGAAACCGCCCTTTCCCAGTGCGCCCCGCGGGCTGCGCCTGTCTGGTCTGCACGGGGCGTCCGGCGGGATGTGCGGGTAGGAGGAGGTGCAGGACCGGGCCTCAGGCCCTCCCGATAGTCCAGAGCTCACTGTGTCGCCTGCCTCTCCAGGACTCAGTGTCCTCACTTGGCGCTAACTGGCGAGGAGCTGACTGTGTCCCGACTGCCTTGGTGCTGACTCCCGGCTAACACCAGCCACACAGCAGACGGGCTGGGGCACGAGAACCTCAGGAAAATGCACCAGCAGGGCGAAGTTTGGCCAACAGGCCTGCGTTAGCGCTAGCCCGCCCCCTCCACGTTCCGGGAAGCACGCCTGAGCGGGCGGTTTGAACATACCGGGGACAACTTTCGCAATCTTCGCAAGGTCGGCTTTTTTTAAGATGTGCACGGTATGCCTGTAACCCGGCAGTTTGGTCCACGCCCCACCCGCAGTCTCCTGCATGAGCTCGGTGTACAGCTGCACCATGAGGGGGCTCCAGCTGGCGTTTGGGAGGGAATAGTCGTTTGTGTCAGACCAGACGCGTTTGCTGCTTGAGACCTGAAAGGTTGAAGAGGCAAAGACTGTGGCCAGCACAATTCCGACTTGACACGCACTGCAACCTGAGCATGCGCAAATGCCCGGAGGCGGGAGAGTGCTCCCTTCCAGGAAGTGTGCCGGGTATTGTATAGTGGGAGGGAAGGAACTACACTGCGGGTGGCCGGAGGAAAAGCTGGGGGCCCGATCCGCTGTGCTAAAGGACCTGGGCTATGCTGAAGAGCTGTAGGCAGGAGAACAAAATAGTCAGATTCGCAAACTTGCCCTGCTTTCCTGGCCCTGGAGCCTCCGGCTGACCTACAACCCAAAGGTGGCCTTTCCCTGCCACTTTCCTCTCCTCACAGGCCCGACCCCTCTGTGCCTCTCTCTCCTGCTCCTGCTTTTTCCAGGCTGTGTCTCCTAGACTGTTTGCCCTTGCCGACCATCTGTATTCCATGCCTTCTTGCAGTCCCATCACAGTTGGAAGGGACCCTCTTTTCTGACAGGTGAAGAGAGTTCAGCCTAAGTTGCCAGCTCTCCCCATCTCAGAAATTGGGGGGAATTCATCCTAAGGCAACACCTTCCTGTACCTTCTGCCTCGTTATTGTTTGTGTTCACTGGTGCACATCGGTCCTTCCTGGTGCATTGTCTTTGTTATCTGGTGCATTTATGTTGCTTTCTCTCAGTTGCCTGGATATGCCCTTCCCTACCTAAGCAGACGAAAATATAGATTCTTAGTCTTTGTAAATAGACAGGCCCTTATGGGGATGGAGGTGGAAGAAACTCTTAACACTTAGGAATGGTTGAAGACCCTCAGTTCCTCCTGGGAGAGGCTCTTCGTTGGGGAGTTAGTGGATGGCTTTGAATTCAGTCTCCAGACTTGCTTCCCATTAATACACTGCACTTTTCACTGCTTCTCACATAACTGCTCTGAGGATCAATTTTCCAGTCTATAAAATGTGAAATAAAAGCAAGCATCCTGCAGATGGCTGCCTGGGGCCTGGGGCGATACAGGAATGCACCGGCCCAGGACCTGAGCAAAGTAAGCATTCCCAGATGTTAATGCCATCTCAACACAACAGGAAAAGCCCCCTTCCCTAGGTCAATCCCAAGGAATTCTTTCTTAGCAATGATCATATCAAACACTGAAAATATGAAAGGGATAACATCCAACCGGTGCTACTTATCAGCACTCAATTAGCATACAATTCACTTTTAATTTTGCCTACTTTTTTGGCCTAGAAAATATCTCATCAGAAAGTAATTACCTTTTTCCCTTGAGCCTGTCCTGCTTAAATTTTCTTTTCATGACTCTGCTCACTCTTGGGATTGGTAACTCAACTTCCCCTTTTAGAGACATTCAGCAGGAACTGTAAACTGGTCATAGATTTGGAAAGGACAGGACAGATGGAAAATATTGGGTGAAATAAGAGATCAGATACATATTAAAATAGACAAGCAGAGCAAACCCTTCAAACAGAGCCAGGAACATAGGAAGCACAACAGCCTTGAGAGCGCTACCCCTCTAGTTGAGCCAAGTGGAGAAAGCACCTTCTAAGGGTCCAGACTCTGGGCTCTGAGTCTCTGTTCTGATGATAGCTGCTTTGACCTTGCGTAGGCCACCTTGTATTTCTGGGTGTGTTTTCTCATCAGTCAAGGAGGGCAGTTGATGGCTGAGGTCCCTTTCAGCTCTGTCATTCTGGAGTCTATGACCAGCCTCCCAGCTGCCTAACATCCGTCAGTTGATAAGGGTACTCACGGAGATGGGCTGGACTGGCGTCCAGGCTGACCTGGGGGACCGGGGTCGGCTAACCAGGGTGCGGAGAAGGGGCTCTGCATGGCTGTGTCCCACAAGGGATCTGAGGCTTCTGTGCAGCATGGGGTCCTGCCGAGCTCCGCCGCCTGAGTGTCCTCACAAAGGCCAGCCTTCCAGGAGCCTTCTGCGAGTCTGCCCCGTCTGCTTCTTTAGGAAGACAGAACAGTAGTAAAAACCCACCCAGCAGGCGAGGCAGGGTAGCAGAACCAGAAGGGACATTAGGCAATCGTGAGTTAGAGATTTCAAAAGCATTTAATTTTTAGAGTGGCCAGAAGTATTTCTGTTGTGCTAACTTGGTGCCTGAAACAATTGAATCAATGTTAGAATGTTTTGCTGACCAAAGGTTATTGAGATGACTGAGATTAGGAACTGGTGTTGCTACGTTCCGTTCTTTCCTGAGTGAACAGATAGCCCTGAACATCCCACTAGTGTTTAACTCTGTCTTGAAGTGACCCAGTTCCTTCCTTCTCACAGCAGTTATTAAATAAACACCTATCCTGTGTTAGGGCCTTTCCAAGCTCTGGGAATGTGGTCGTGAATAGAGCAGATGGGGCTTCTATTCAACAGGTAAAGGCAGGTAAGGTTAACTGTTGTGCTTTCTATTTGGACTCTAACTTAATCCAAATTTTTCTATCTGGGCCAGGTGTAGTGGTACACACCTGTAATTACAGCTCGGGAGGCTAAGGCAAGAAGATTGTTGCAAGTTTGAGACCAGCCTGGGCTACAAAGTGAGCTTAAGGGCAGCCTGAACTGCATAGTAAGATCTTGTCTCAAAAAAAAAAAAAAAAATCCATCTGTCCCAAAATAATCCTTCAAGTATTTTTTCCCTCCGATCCAGAATCCAATTTAGGATCAAACACAGGAGTGAGTTTTCAGGTCTTGTTAGTGCCCTGTCATCTGGCGTGCTCTCCAATCTTTCCCTGGTAGACACGCTGTTAGCCTGCCGCACACTTACTCAGACACACACGGGAAGCAGTCAGCCCCAGTTTCTCCTCTCCCACTGCAGGCAACTGGTGGTTCGCCAGCCTGTGAAGTGCAGGCGCTGTTAGAATCCAGCCTTGTCATCCTGTACGTCCCTCCCACACAGCCACAGGTAGCTCTTATATTTATATTAGTAATGATGGGCCGTTACATGAATACTAAGGGGTCTACATGTCACACGCGGTATCAGGCAGCTCTGCCAAGTAGGTAGGACAGACAGCTTCGTCATCGTCACCATGTTACCAGTGACAGCCCTGAAACCCAGACAGGTGCGCTCAGGACAGCTGGAAAGTGAAGGTGCAGTCCCAGGATGGGTCTGTCAACATCGCTTTTGAAATGTCCCCTCAGGAAAGCTTAGCTGGCTTAAGACACAGAAGTGCATCTTGCTTCAGAAGAGTTGGCGGCTCTGAGTGGCCTTTGCAGGGGTCAGAGGGACCTAAATCCTGGTAGCCAGTAGTCTGGCAGAAGGTGGGAGAATCCCTTCCTCAAATCTCACAGCAGCTGCGGGGCTCACTGTAATCCCAGCACTTGGGAGGCTGAGGCAGGAGGACCACTGCAAGTTCAAGGCCAGCCTGGGCTACATAGTGAGTTCATAGCTGGCCTGAACTACATAGTGAGACCCTGTCTTAAAAAAAACCAACCAAACAAACAAACCGTGCCCAGCTACAGTAAACATCTTGAAATATTCTTTCAAGAGGGCTGAGGATATAGCTCAGTGTTAGCGTGCGTGCTTAGCATTCATGAAGCCTTGGGTTTCATCTCCAGGACCAAAAAAGAAACAAAACAAAACCTAATAAAGTGACACAAAGTGGGGAAAATGCCTGGCAAGGAGCAAGTGCCTAAAAATGTGGGTGTTCTCTCTGCTCCTTTCTCCATATTCCTCCTGCTGTCTTCATCTCAGCTCAGCATGTGTTGATTGGGTGCCACTATGAAAGCTAGAGTTGAAATAAAGACACATGTACAGAGGGTTAGCTGAGATGCAAGCCCGGCTGGAAGCCTTGTTGGATGCTGTCTCCATTTGGAGTGAAGAAAGATTTATTTGCTGTCAGGAAAATAAGGGTATCTTTGTCTAGTGCAGTGGTGGCAAACCTGTGGCACATGTGTTATTGTGCTTTTCTGTTAAGACAAAAGATGTTCATATAGAGTTGGTATTTTCTAAAATAAAGCTACAGTGTTCAGGATAAATTGCAGGGCTTGCCCTTTATGATACCTAAGCAGGCTCTGGGTAGCAGGTTGGCACTTGGTCTCTGAAAGATTCTCCATCCCAGCTCTGGTGCGAACCCTGGGCAGGTTTGCTAGCAGCTCCTCTAAGAGAGGGCTTCAGAGCCCAAGTTTCTCAGTTGCAGTGTGCACCTGTTTCATGGGCCACTCTGGCTGACAGGCATCACCACCTGAACACCGCCTGCACCTATTAACGACGTCTGCGATGCACCATCAGGTAATCACATCGCAAAAAACTTCTCCAAGGTCCAGGTGGCCCATTGTGGGGCAGGGCATGAGGCCAAAGGGCACACAGTAGAGTCACAGGCCAACAAGGGTAAAGGACATGAGAAGTCCACGGGCAGCATCCTCCTGCCTTTCTGAGGCGAAGCCCAGCTGTGCCCAGGGAGACCCCGTCACTCAGCGCAGGTGGCAGCTGGCCCCGCGGCTCCTGTCCAGTGTACACCCTGCTCGTCGTTACTGTCGCCTTCTCTGTGCACATGATCTGGTGCTCCGTGTCCATCATTCTCAAAACGACAAGAAGCTCGTGTACGAACAAGTTTGAGACAGTCAAGTCCTCATTTGTCGCAGTCTTCAATGAAAATGGAAAATATGTTTTTCAATCATCCTTCTGTTTGGGTGCGGGGATGCCGGGAACTGACCTCAGAGCCTCCTGCATGGTAAGCACATATCTCCTGCTTCACCACACTGCAGCCCCAGCTCACCCTCACTAATGGGAAAATATTACTTCAACACTCCCCAGGACGCAGTTTCAGGAAAGTTTCAGAAAAAGAAGTGTCTGCTCTTCTGATTGATCCTAAATAGACTGTAACAAACGTCTTCCCCATGATTCTTACTGACAGTGGATTAACGTACCATCCTGAGGCCTGTTTTACTGCAAGAAATCAAACGATTCAGGTGAGTTCTTAAGCCTGGTACTTCCTCCACGTATTGGCTAAGTTTATTTTGAGATGAGTTCTACAGTTTGGCTGGTACTTTCTCCATGTCCTTGGGCTCTTGATTCTGCATCAATGATGGGGTGATCAGTCATGAGTGGTTGGAGCAGCCAACTGGAGAAGCCATAGCCAACTAACAGAGCTTTCAAGGCCAACTGGGAAGTTTTGGAGTTGACAGATCACCAGTGGATTCTAGATAATGTTGAAGAGGTGCTTGTCTATGTTACTTTTCTTTTGTTGCTGGGACAAAATACCTGACATCCAAAAGTAAGAAAGGAAAGGTTTATTTAGTTCACAGTTTGTGGAGGTTTCAGTCTATAATCAGCTGGCTCCAAGGCAGGGTGGCATGGCACAGGGGCAACACTTCAAGGCAGCCGAAGATGACAAAATCAGGAAGAGCAAAAAGGGGAGGAGAGGACAAGCCTCTTTCTCCCCATATTGTGTGCAGGTTACCCCTCTAGGTTGAGTGTAGCAATCACCCCAACTCCATGCCCCCCTCTTGCACAGGCTCAGGATGTTTACAAAGTGAGGACCCTGGCCCCCTACTGAGTCACTCAGTTAAACTTCTAAACTTCCCAAGTTGACACAACCATTAGGGTACTCACAGCCAAAGATCTCCAGGTTGAACGTCTACACAAAAAGGGATCACACACCTGTAATGTTTGAAGAGAGGGATTGCCTATGTCAGGAACTCAGAGTAGCGCTTAGCCTAATAGCTCACATTGGAGGCCAGTGGCTCGAAGCGTAAAAAGGAGGAGGTGTGAGCTGTGAGTGTGCAGGAAAAATATTTTTTGTCTGGGCTGCATCAGCCTTTTAAAACTATAAGGCACTGTATGCTGGTGACTCACAGAAAAAGTTATTTTTGGAAATGCTTTAAAATTTCCTTCTGATGATTCTAGTAGTAAAAGCAAGAAAAAAGGAAAAACTTAGTGTACTGATCATCTGTAAAGATTCAGCAAAAATACAGTCTTTGGAAGAAGCATTGTCAGTCACGTCTGATTATTCTGTGAAATCAGTCTGACTTCTAACCAGAGTAAACTGCTCACTCAAGATCCAACAATCTGTGTTTTATCTTTGACTTGTTGAAATTTTATAACTTTCCTTATAAAATAATATATTTTAGTTACTGAAGTTAGAAACTGTGAATGAGTAAACTGATCTTCCTGGATTGTTCATTTTGAACCTAAAAATGTTGGTGTAGAGTCCTGATCTGTGGCTTCATTCCCCCACAAGTGAAATGGCTAGAAGTGGGCAAGCAGCAATGTTGGGGGTTTAAACACACAGACGGGTGGTGTGGGGTGCACAAAAAGCCTCCATTGTGGGGCAGATTGAGGGCACAGGGAAGTGGTTCTCCAGGGGTGCAGGAAATCTCCATTTAAGGAGGGTGGGAACAAAAGCCAAGAATGGGACATGATTCTAGGCCTCGGAAAACAAAGGCACAGACCAGGAATTCTTCCCGGAACCTTCCCCCGAGAGTGGCTGGGACGAACCTTAGAGAGCTGGGTAGCTCTCGTACTAAGGATAAAGAAGAAATTAAAGACGTCAGAGAAAGAACAAAGATCAAGGTCTCCACTATAGAAAAAGTGATTGAGAGAAAAGTAGCTCAGAACTTCACACAAAGGAGATGAAGAAAGAGAAATGGACATGGGGAGCCTCCAGGGAAAAAACCCCAAGACAAGAAGCACATGTTTTCAATGTGGGGAGTCAGTACGTTCTAAGAAAAAGTATCCCAAAAGACACAAAAAGAGGGAAAGGGCAGGGAACAGAGCACTGTACCCCTCTAGGCTGAAGACAACTCCCACGTATCTGCTTGGTTTATGTTTCATGTTTGTGTAATAAAAAGCTTAAGTGACTTTGTCACATAGTTCCTGGAGTCCTTTGTCTCCTCTCCAAAGATGACAACTTTTATTACCTAAGAGCTATGCAGCCCACGCTGGGTCCCAGTGGATGACACAGTTGGCTTGGCATTTCTCTAGGGGTCCAGGGAAGGGAATAAGTCCTACCCACAGCCTTCAAGCCACTGCCCAGACCCCACTGTTGCGAATCTTGGCTGATTGATACATTTACTTTTGGATTCCAATTTGATTTGGTATTTTTGTTTAACTGGTATATATAGAGGCCCTTTTCTGTCCTCCTTGTGGTCCGAGTAGTTTATGTTTGTAACCCCATGGATACATTATTGGAATTCTGGCGGGTTAATTCCAATCTCCCACCTCAGTGCAACCCACAGTGAGAACAAAGACACTAAGACATACTTATAGTTAAGGGCAGCCCAGGGGTCCTGAGTCCGGTCCAGATGAGGTTTCGTGGAAGAAAGGCCTTGGACCCAGGGCCTAACCCAGATTTTACTAATTCGTGAAGAAGGGAGTGGCTAGGGATGAGTGACTGTGAGGATGATGAGAATTAAGTGAGTACTGTGAGCTGAGCTAGCTAGGAGGCCAGAAAGCACCTCTGCAACATGCAGAGAGAAGGGTATGCAGAAAGACCAATCTGCGTAACACAAATGAGGTAGCATTTAACATTTAGGGGGCTGTTGCTTTGGTTTCTGGTGTGTAAACTTTTGCACCCTGGGAAGCCATAGTCTCAAATGACACTCCTGGAGTGTTAGCTGTGCCATCTCGCTGGACTCAACCATTTAAAGGGAGACGCAGGCGAGAAAATAGCACTGTCACTTGGCTTCAAAGATTATACGGCAGTACTTCAGCCAGCTCTATTTACATTGCTTGGAACCAATTGAAAGGAAAAGGAAATGGCTTAGCCAGCTCTGTACACATCAGTCCATGGAGACAGGGCCAGGTTTACTAAAGTGGAGGTGATTGTTCGGTAATCAAGGAGAGTCGTCCATATGGTCTTCTATAGTATGCATAAAACATTTCTTGTGGATTGAGGATAATTCTGCAACTGCAATCACAGGGTTCTCTTGCTCTTCTGCTGCCTTTTGATTGGACTCATTTAAGGGCACTGCTCAAGGTTGCTTGGAGGTTTGCTGGCATGATTAAAATCACTACAATAATGTAACCATTTATAAATTCTCTCTGAGACCAAGGGGAAAAAGTATACTAGGGACATTTTAAAATTCAAGTGACTGTAGAAAGAAACAAGATAAATTTAAAAAATATAAAGAAAGTTATATATTTATGGCATGAGAGAATTCTGTAGGATAAATTTTGCCATACCTAGATAGAAAAAGGAAAGGTAATGGCAAAACTAGGATGTCCAAACACATTTTTATAAAGAGCATAAAGTTTGTAAAATAATAAAAAATGCTATGCTTTACTGATGGCAGTGCCAAACTATGTAAGTCAAGTCAGACAATAAGAGCATGAAGAGACATTTCACTTCTAAGAGTGCACTCTGATATAAAAGCAATCATCTTGTTTTGTTTGTGCTTATTCATTTAAACTGATTGAGGACCTAAAGCTTCATAGTTAAGGCTTTTGCACTCACATAATGTGTATGTTTTATGCATCAATGTTCAAGTATATGTGCTACTTAGGTTGGCTCACCACAGTAGCCCGAATGCTTTTTGGTTGAGATAGCTTAACAGTGGGCTAATTTAAATCACTGGGTAGAAGTGAAGATGGCTTTTTTAAATTTTAAAGATAGTAAAATCCAATAAAACATAACAGAACAAAGTCAATCAAAACAAAGCAGTAGAACTGGTACAGGACTTCAAAGAAAGATCCTATGAAAACAATAGCTACTATAGTATATCTTGTTATTTTCAGAATAGTTGACCATTCCATCAGGTATAGTAAAATTAAACCAAAAACAAAACACAATAAAACCAATGAAAACAGAATAAAGCAAAGAAAAAATTAATCAGAATAAAGCAAAACAATGAGGACAATATTGGGCCTCGAAGACAATAAGAAGAGAATCCCCCATATTTGCTACATTACCTACTGTCATCTTCCAAAAAGATGCTCAGGCTGCTGCCCCAGGCCTGCAAAATCAACAAAACTACTAGCATTTAGTTGTTTTATGTACCTTAGTTGCTATCAATTTAGCCAGACCTCTGAACCAGCAGGTTGCTTACGGGGGAATGGGGGACGTGTTTGTCCTTGATTCTTAGCCTGCCACGCTGGTAGGCATATGGGAGGTGCATGTTTCTCTTCCTGGAGTCCACGCTGGTCGTGCAGTCCCCCAGGAGGCAGACTAGTTGTCCTCTGGTTGGAGCCACTCTGACCCAGTGGGGCGGGTTCTGGAGAGGCACATCTCTTTCTCTTCCTGGAGTCTGCGCTGGTCGTGCAGTCCCCTGGAAGGCAGACTAGTTGTCCTCTGGTTGGAGCCACTCTGACCCAGTGGGGTGGGTTCTGGAGAGGCGCATCTCTTTCTCTTCCTGGAGTCCGTGCCAGTCACTCAGGCCCCCAGAAGGCAGACTAGTTGTCTTCTGGTTCAGATTTTTTTTTTTTTTTTTGATCATGGCTAATTCCAGTTCTATATGCCTCACTGATCTGTATGTCAAATTCTTTATCTATACTGAGGAAGTTTTCTGTCATGTCATCTGTGAATAGGTTTCTTACATTATTTATTCTATCTCCTGCTTTTTCATTTAATCCAATCAATCTTATGTTATTCTTCTTTGCATTGTCTAGTAGCTACTGGATTGATTTTGATGATCTCTTGCTATTTTTAAGAAATCTTTCTTTTCATGACTCATATCCATAAGCAAGCCTGTCTTCTATGTCTGAGATTCTGTCTTCACATTGTTTTATTCTCTTGCAGATACTTTCAATGGAATTTTTAGTCTTCTGGCTATCTGCTTGAATTTGTTTTATGGTTTCCATTTCTTTCCTATGTTGCACATTCATGAATTCCATGATTTTCTTAAATTCCTCTACTTTTCAAAAATCTGTATCTGCTCTTGAGTCACTAAGCATGTTTTTCATTGTGGTCACCATCTCTGTAGTTATGTGAGAAATTATTTCTGATTTGATTTTTTTCTAGAGCCTCATTCACTTGCTTTGCTGTTTCTACTTCAGAGAGGCCAGGTGGGTGACTTTTGGACTTTCCTACCTTATTGCCCTCTAGGTTTGCCTTCAGAGAACTGGATGTCTGCAGTTGCACCTTGTTTAAGTGTCCTCTCATTTTCTATTTTTAAAAATTTAATTCATGGGTTGTTGCTTGTAAATTTCCAGTAGTGAGTTGCTTTATTGCCAGTGTTTAGAACCCTTAGGAAATGACTGCTTCACCAAGGTGTCTTCCAGGTGTAGCTGGTTTTGGAGTTTTGAGTCCATTGCAAAATCCTACCTCTTCAATTTATTTACTGCCTGCTTGGCCCTGCCCCTGATTCTTTGGTAGTGGCCTACAGTATTTTCTGTAGGAAGAACAACTGATTAGAACAATTACATGACTTTGCTAAAGTGGTCAATCGGTAATAACCATAGCATCAAACACAGCCTAGAAAATGACGAACTGAGGTAGCCATTGATTTGCCATGTGAACTAGATTTGTGGTTATATAACAAAATCTAAAACAAACCTGAAAATTGTATATAGTAAATAAGTCCTCAATATGCCAATTTTACCCTGAGGGGAGAAAATTTAAAAGGGAGTAGGGAAAAAATAGAGATATAGAAGAAGAAGAAGAGATTAGAAGCAAAGTTAGAGGACAAAGGAAGATCATGCAAACTTTGGAAAACTGGTGCAAAAGAGAGGAGGGAAAGAGAAAAGTAAGAAATATAAGGAAGAACAGAACAACAACCACAAAATAACTAAAAACTACATTCATACTCATATAAAAACAAGATCAAGCAATAAAGATAGCCCCCACCTGCAAACAGAAATCAAGAAAAGAGAGAGAGAAAAACATTCACTTCCTGGTTTGTCCCTGCTGTCACTTGTAGACAACATGTGGAAACACGATCCAGATCTGTTCAGTTTATCTCAGCAAGCCAGCAGTAGCTTTATGGGGGGGGTAGTGGATAGTCTTAGCAAGCCTGCACTCTTATTGCCCTTGAAGTTCAGACTGTATTCTGGCCATGAGTGCTGAGATGAGACCAATTCAGCCTGCAGCAGTCAGCACACTTTTGGTGGGCTTGAATTCACCTGGGAGCCACTAGATGAAGCCAGCAGTTGTCTTGGGTTCCAAACTCAGTTGGCTCTTCTCCAAGATGGCCCCAGACCAATCACCCTCTCCCACTGGATGTCCAATCACAGTGCTCACCACCAGCCAGTGAAATCCTCCACACCTACTGCTCCCATCCACCCCTGCGCAGCTCCATGGAGGCCTCTGGGGTTGCCATCAATTCCTATGTATTTGTGGGTTTGAACTGCTCCTCCCATTCAGTGGGGCCTGACTCAGGGAGAAGGCCCTGCCCACTACCTGTTTCTTCTTCATTGAGGTTTTTCTCTTTGCTCTCCCTTGGGCTCCAGTTCTCACTTCAGATCCTTTCTGGGTCCAAGGAAGGACATAGGACTACCCCTCTATGAGCTACTATGGTCTACTATATGGACTTCCATACTTTGGTAGGTCCAAAGACCTCCCTAAAATGGAAACTAAAGACCAGTTTCTAAGACACGATGTACTGGCCATATCCTCTATCTTGTCATTCTTCAGGTTAAAATGACTTCTCTCACAAATCCCACCTTTTGAGTTCATGGTTCATCACTTCAACCTCACTTAGCTGGGGCTGATAAAGGCCTGGCAAATGTACGAGCTTCATGGAGCTGGGAGGGCCCTGACCCAGTACTCTTCACCACCAAAATGGCTCTATGGATGGCTGAAAAGGGCTGGACTCATACACTTGAATTAAGGACCTGGTAGTAGAGGTCTCGGAATAAAAGGATAAAGAATGATAGGAAGTGTCCAAATTACCCAAGGGATTCTTAAGGTTGAGGTTCAAAAAGGAAAAGCTATAAACTGGCATCACATTTGGATGATGGTATGGGTATGGCGATATGTTATACGGGGGTTGAAGGGCAAAGACATCAAGGTATCCAACTAGAGTAGCAATAAATGTGACCAAAACATCAAAGCATCAAATCTGATGCATGCCAGGTTTTATATTATGGAGCTAGAAAACCAGATGGCTCTCACATACAAATGTCTTTACCCAGAGAAGAGGAACCTTGGAAGTCCTTAAATTGGAATTCTTGCCCTGGTGGACAACCAAATACCAGGACTGTAGTATGATTCTAGTCCTCCAGTTTAAGAGATTTAAATTTAAGATACATCCATTTAAAGGTGCCCCACTAACTGACTGTGGAAATCTAGAATGCAATCATATACTACTCATTACCATCGATGATCTGGCCTCCCTAGATGTAAAAGCAAAGATGGCACCCTGAGGATATGGATTAGGAGCAGACATCATAGGATCTTGAGGGAGAAACAAAATAGTAGAACTGCCTTTATAGGAAGAGAGAAGTAAGTAGGAGAAGGGAAAAATGTATTTTTCTAGCTAAGACTAAGTAGAAACATAGTAACTGCAAGGTCACATAAAATCTTTAAAAAGGAATATCTGCTTCTCGGAAAGATCCAAAGTAAAGAACAGACAGTATCATGAAGAAATCAAACTCAAATTGCGAGGGGGTACTGGCAAATTCCCTTTAAAGAGGTAGTGAGATATACACTAATCCAGGGAAGATGTTGTCTCCATAGTACTCTCAGCCAGTGAGGACCTAGGGGAAGGGACCTGTGTGCTGGGGCTACAGTGCTTGCCTCGACTGCCCTAGGTGGGACCCAGACTTGCAAGACCAATTAAAATGCTTGTCTTTGCAGCTTTCTTGGTGCCTCTGAGTCCATTCTTTTTGTCCAGGCACATGGACACATTTCTCACAGTGGTGATGGTTGCAAAGCATTGTAAATGTTCTAAAATCCACTGAATCATGAACTTCAAAATGATTGAAATGGTAAATTTTATAACGTGAGTTTTACCATAATTTTTTTAAAAAAAGAAGTCCAGAAGTGGGAGGTTTCTGGGTTGGTTTAAGAACTCAATAGTATGACAACTTTCAGTTGATATCTGCTTCTTTTCCTTTCTTTTTTTTTCTTTCAGGTTTTAAAAGTTAATATAATTGGTTCACTTTTAGTATACATAATGATCAGATTCTTTGTAGGAAATTTGTACCAGTACATGATATATCTTCATTCTTTTTTTTCCTCATCCCCCTCTTTTTAACACTTCTCCCCCCTCCTTATTTTTGAAAGCTTTGTTTCTATTTTTTCCTTCTATTTTCTCATTTTTTCCTTTTCCCTTCTCACTTCCCCTTCCCTTATTCCCCTTCCCATTTGAACATTTTCTTTCTAATTCCCAGTCTCTATCATCCATTTTGGTCTTTATTTACACTTTTGGTTTCTCACACAAGAGAAAAAAGTGTGATATTTAAACACGCATATCCAATTTATGTCACTTAAAATTACGCCCTCAAGGTGTATTCATGTATCTAAAAAAGTCTCACATTTATCCTTCTCTGCAGCAGAATAGTACTCTATTGTATATAAAATTTTCTTTATCCATTTGTCTGTTGATGGAAATCTGAACTATTTCCAAGATTTAGCTACTACAAATTATGCTGTTATAAACATGGGTGTGCACATGTCACTGCAGTATGATGCTTTTACTTCTTTTGGGAAGACCTCAAGAAGGGAAATAGCTGGGTCAAATGGAACCTCCAGTCTTAATTTTTTGAGGAATTTTCATAATTGGTTGTACCAATTTACATGTTCACCAAGAGTGGAGAAGTGTTCCTTTTCCCCCACAGCCATGTTGGTGTTTGTTATTGGCTGATTTCTTGATAATAGGCACTCTTCCCACGATGAGATAGAATCTCAGTGTTGTTTTAATTTATATCTCTGGATAACCAGTGGTGCTGAACATTTTTAAAATATATTTACTTGCCTTTTCTCCCTCTTCATCTAAGAAGCATCTATTCATTTCAGTTGCCCATTTTTTGATTGGGTCTTTAAATTTGGGACGTCTGATTTTTTTTAGCTCTTTTTTTTTATTACATTCTTTATTAACTTTTTGTTCTTTTTGTTTGTATGATGTAACATTTCTTATCTCTAAACAGAGTAGTCTCTTTGGCTCTTGTTCTACTCTTCTTTTGAAAGAAAAAAATAACTTTCTCATCAGTTCTAGCACTTGAAAAGATGCAAGTGTCAGAGAAATAGTAAAGCACATAATAGGCAATGATATTGTGTCTTTTTTCTGGGGTCAAAGACAAAAATTGCCTTAGGCAAGTCACTTGACATGTCATTCATTAGCCTGTGACCCCGCAGGGATCACTTGACATTTGCTAGGACCCTCTCACTCATGCTAGCCCCTATTCAGCTTGTCATGGGGACAACTACTGATACCCATCTCCCACCTCAGAGATTCCAGTGAGTTGAAAGTAAAGTGAGAAATACCCTATTAGTCAAAATGAGGTTTCAGGGACAAGTGGAGGAAATTTCAGAGAAAATGAATTTAAGTCTATCATAAAAAACAGCACTTGATTCATTTTGGTCTCCTTTACTTTTAAAGGAAGGTTAAAACTTTTGTCTGTTTTTTTTTTTTATTTTAAAGATAGTAAAATACCACAGAATATAACAGAATAAAGTCAATCAAAACAAAGCAGTAGGACTGGTACAGAACTTCGAAGATAGATAATGTGAGTACAATAGCTACTATAACATACCTTGCTATCTTCAGATTAGCTGACCATTCCAACAGGTGTAGTAGAATTGAACCAAAAACAAAACAAAACGAAATCAATAAAAACAGAATATAAAATAAAGGAAAAAAGAGGAAAATAATAATGATCAGAGTAAAGCAAAATGGTGAGAACCATATTGGTCCTCGAAGACAAGACAGAAGAGACTCCCCTGTATTTGCAACATTGCCTACTGTCATCATGCAAAGAGACGTTCAGGGTGCCGATCAGAGGCCTGCAAAATCTACAAAACAATACTAGCGTTTAGTTGCCATCAATTTAGCCAGACCTCAGAGCCAGCAGCTTGCTTACCGGGGGGTGGGGGGGGAATATATATATATATATATATGGATGATGTTGTTGATTCCAAGCCCACACACCGGTGCCGTGTGGGCCCAGCGAGTAGGGGCCCGGTTGGGCCCATTCTGGCTCTCTGGTTGGGCCCATTCTGGTTCTCCTCCGGGGTCCAGGCAGCGACCAATCCCGGATTGAGCTCTTTGTATAGTCTAGATATTAGTTGTTTGTCTGAAGAGTAGCTGGAATTTTTTTTCCTCATTCTGTGTGTTGTCTCTTCACTCTTTTGGTGGTTTCTTTTGCTGTGCAAAAGCTTTTTAATATAATGTGATCCAAGTTATTGAGTCTTTGTAATATTTCCTGTATGACTGAGGTTTCGTTCATAAAGTCTTAGCCTACACCTGCAACTAAAACAAGAGGTTTACCTAGTCTATTTTCCATCAGACTGTTCATTTTTTCACATTTAGATCCCTGATTCATTTCAGTTTTAGTTTAGTGCATAATGAGAGATATGGGTCTAGATTTAATCTTCGACATGTGGAAAGTCAGTTTTCCCAGCACCGTTTTTTAAAGAGACTATCTTTCTTCCAGTGAAGGTGTTTGTTTACTTTCTCAAAGATAAGAAAGATGGCTATATTTTTTCTGTATCTTCTGTTCTGTTCCCTTGATTTTTGAGTCCATTTTTTGGTTTTGTTTCGTTTTTTTCTCCCAGTATCAGGCTGTTGTTACCATGGTAGCTTTGTAGTACAATTTCAGGTTGGGAATTGTGATGCCCCCTGACTTGCCTTTGTAGTCCAGAATTTTAAAAAAATTTTATATATATATTTTTGCTATTATACATCTCTTCTGCTTCCAAATGTATTTTAAGATTGTTTTATCTAGTTCTATGAGCTATGCTATTGATATTTTGATTGGGATTGCATTAAATCTGTATGATAGTTTTGAAACTATAGCCATTTTCACTATATTGGTTCTGCCTATCCAAGAACAAGTTATCCCTTGCTCCATTTTCTTTCCATTTTCTGTTGCCTTCTTCAAATTCCTTTTTCAGAGTACTATAGTACTGTAGTTTTCAATGTAAAACTGACTTCATTAGATTGATTCTTAAGTATTTCATTTTTCTTGGTGGTGTTGTGAAAAGTGTTGTTTCCCTATGTTGGAGTTGTTGAAGCTGAATACACGTGCAGGGCTGTGGCGTGGGCCTGGTATAGCTGAACTGAGAGTGAGGACACGCCTCAGAGGGGTGGGCAGGGTGGGCTGCAGCTGAGGACACCTGGAGACTTTCCTAATTTGCATCATCTGTTGCTCGGAGGGGTCCTTGAACCCTTCCCAAGTTCCTGCTCAGGTTTCCTGCATTTTCCACTTCAACCCCTTCCTTATTCTGAATAAACACAGGCAGCCCACAGGCAGGCTCTGCTGAGTCACCAGAGTTACGAACTCCACGGCAGATTTTGGTCCTCCTGGAGCCCTAAAGATCACACTGTTTGTCTCAGTTATTTGGGCCTTCACTGCGCACTCGTCTGGGAGATTGGGGATCTAGGCACAGACCCCAATAACTCAGACTCCCACAGCTCTAGTTTCCCTTTTGGTGGGTTTGTTATCTGTGTACAGGAAGGCCACTGATTTTTGAGTGTCAACTTTGTATCCTGCTATGCTATTAAATTCGGTTATTAATTCTAGAAGTCTTTTGGTGGAGTTTTGGGGTCTTCTATGTAGAGTATTATGTCATCCACGAATAATGATAATTTAACTTCTTCCTTTCCTAGTCTTATTCATTTTATTTCTTTCTCTTGTTTAATTGCTCTGGTTAATGTTTCCAGGACTATGTTGAATAAAAGTGACAGTGGACATCCTTGTGTTGTTCCTGATTTTATTTTATTTTATTTCATTTATTTTTGGTACCAGGGGTTGAACTCACAACTTCGTGCCTGCCAGGCAGGTGCTTAGGCCACTGAGCTAAATCTCTGGCCCTTGTTCCTAATTTTAGAGTGAAAGCTTTCAGTTTTTCTGCATTTTGTATGATGTTGGCTGTTGGTTTGTCATAGATGACTTTTATCAGATTGAGATGAAGACCATCTATTCCAATTTCCTGCAGGTTTTTTTTTCTTTAATCAAGAATGGGTGTGAGGCTTTGTCAGATGTTGCTTCTGCATCTATTCCAATGATCTTGTGGTTTTAGTCCTTGGCTCAGCTTATGTGGTGTATTATATTTATCGATTTGTGTATGTTGAACCATCCCTGCATCCCTGAGATGAATTCTTCTTTGTCATTATAGCAGTTAGTGTTTACTAGAGAAACATATATAACACAAGACACACAATTATATAAGATTTTATAAAATTCACTTACAATAACCACCCACAGAGTCAGATGAGGAAGAGTGCAGAGGGTCTGCCTACATGCTGGAGACTGGGGGATCCAGTCAAAACTCTGGAGCTCACTGCAGCGTCCAGTGCAAGTCTGTGTCAGGGGGCCAGTGGGTCTGCAACAGAACACTGAAGACTGCACTAGAAACCAGGAGATAACGTCCAAGGTGAAGGCGAGACTGGAGCTACTCCAGAGAAACAAAAGCCAATCCATCCTTCTTCATTTCTCCTTTATATCATCCAGGTGACGAGTCATCCTAGGGTGGGTCCTCCCCACTCTAGGGTGCAGAATTGCTGAGGTAATTTAGCTGAGCTTCTCTTACTCAAGTTGATACAATCGATCAACCATCACAATCATGTTGTATAATCTTCTTGATAATTTGCTGGGTTCTGCCTGATAGTATCTTATTGAGGATTTTTGCATCTATGTTCATTAGGGAGATTTGTTTGTAGTTCTCTTTTTTTGGTTAGTTCCTTCTCTGGTTTTGGTATCAAGAAAATGCTATCTTCCGGGAATGAGTTTGTGAGTATTGCTTCCATTTTGACTTCATTAAAGAGTTTGAAGAGTCGTCGTAGCATTAGATCTTCTCTAAATTTCTTGTAGAATTCAGCAGTGAATCCATCAGAACCTGGACATTTCTTTGTTGGTAGTTTTTAAATTACTTCTTCAGCTTCACTGATCGATATTGGATTATTTAGAATGTTTATATCTTTTTGATTCAGCTTTGGTAATTCATATGTGTCTATGTCCATTTCTTCTGCGTTTCCTTATATCTTAGTACAGGTTCTCAAAGTAGGTAATTCTGATGATGTTCTGGATCTGTTATGATTTCATGCTTTTCATTCTTAATTGGGTGGATTTGAGTCTTTTCTTTTGATAAGGTTGGCTAAGGGTTCATCTATTTTATTTCATCTTTCAAAGAGCAAACTCTTTGATTCATCGGCTCTTTGTATTGTTTCTTAGTCTCAATTGCATTAATTGATGCTCTCATCTTTATAATTTTCTCCTTCATACATACTTTAGGTTTAACTCATTTTGCTTTTTCTGGAAGCTTAAGGTTCAACACTAGGTTATATGAAATCACTCTGTTTTTCTGATGTGGGAATTCACCTTGATAAAATTTCCTCAGAAGTCTTCTTTTATTGTTTCTCACAATTGTCATTATCACTTAACTGTAGAAACTGTCAAATTTTTTTCTTTAATTTCATCTATGGCCCATTGGTTGTACAAGAGGGTGTTATTTTAATTTCTCTGCTTATGCAGTTTTTGTGATTTCTTTTGCCATTCATTTCCATTTCATTGCACTATGGTCAGATAACATGCATTGGATAATTTCAATTCCTTTGCACTTACTTAAGCATATTCTGTGAGCCAGTATGTGGTCTATTTTGGATAAAGTCCCATGTACAGCTCAGAAGAATGTGTATTCTGATGTTGTGGGATGAAGCACTCTGTAGAATCTACTAAGTTTATTCAAATATTTGGTTCAGTTCTTGTATTTTTTTTGGTTGATTTTTTTGTCTATCTACTCGTGACAGTGGAGTATTAAGGTCCCCATTACAACTGTTTTAGTACTTATCTGATTTTTTATGCCCTCTAGTGTTTGTTTATATATAGTTGGTTACACTGGTATTTGACACATAAATATTTATAGTTGCTATATCTTCATTCTGGATTGTTCCCTCAACAAGTACATAGTGACTTTCTTTGACTCTTCTGATCAGTCTTGGTTTGAAATCCACTTTTTCTGTAAACGGAATAGACATCTCTGCTTTTTTCCAGGTTCCTGTCACATGAAATATTGTTTTTCAACATTTTACTTTCAATCTATGAATTTCTTTTTGAGTAAATGTGTTTCTTGTATACAGTGGATTGTTGAATCTTGTTTCTTGATTCATTCTACCAGTCTGTTTCCCTTGACTGGTGAATTGAGACCATTTGTATTGATGAATATAACTGATACATATTGACTTATCCTTGTCATGTTATTTTACTATTCTTTGTTCCCTTTCTTTCCCCTCTGTTTAATTGCTTACCTTGTCTGATGGATTCATTCTGTTAGGATTCATAAAATTACTGTCTTCATTGTCTTTTCCTAGAATGTCCTTCAGTACTTTTCAGGGTACTTTTTTGGGATTTATTCAGGTATTTTTCTTTTACTATTTTCTTTTTTTGCTACTGGGAATTGAACTCAGGGCCGTGCGCTTGCCAGGCAAGTGCCGCACTGCAGAACTACCTCCCCAGCCCTCTTCAGGTATTATTTATCATGGGAGTACATTATTTCTCCATCAATTTTGAAAGACAGTTTTGCAGGATATGTCTGTTGGGAGCCGTTGAAGCTGGAAATTGAACACGTGCAGGGCTGCGGCATGGCTGGGGCAGGGCCGACCAGAGAACAAAGAGACACCTCAAAGGGCAAGATAAGGCCACAGCTGAGGACACCTGGCTCCACCCCCAATTAACAAGATAGACTTCAGCCACAGGCATTTCACTCCTGTTGTCTATTACCTACCATAAATGTTATCATGGACATAAGACAGTTCTTTTAAATTAGCATAGAATATCACTTGGAGACATCATTGAGGTGACTCTCCAGGTCCTGCTCAGATCCCGCCCTTCCCTCAGTATCCTATCTCCATTTTTTTTTTTGAAGACCTAGTAAATATGGGCCTCCTAGAGAAGCTCTTTGTCTCAGCTCCCAGAGTCTCAAACTCTGCTAGAAGGTTTTGAGCCTCCTGGGGCCCTAAAATCATACCACTTGTCTCATTTATTTAAGCCTTCACCATACACTGATTTGAGAGATTGAGGATATTGGCCAGGTCTCTGATATACATCAATCTGGGTTTGAGGTTGTTTTCTTACAGGATTTGAAATACTTTGCTCCAAGCTTTTTTTGACTTAAGGATTTGTTTTGAGAAGTATGATGTGATTCTGATGGGCTTTCCTTTATAGGTGATTTGTTTCTTTTTTTGAACAGCTTTTAATATTATATTCTTGTGTTGAATTTCTGGAATCTTGACTGTTGTATGCCTTGGTGTACATTTTTTTCTGATCATGGCTAATTGGAGTTTTATATGCCTCACACATTTGCCAAATTCTTTTTTTCATGCTTTGGAAGTTTTCTGCCATTACTTCTGTGAACAAGTTTTTTATGTTCTTTGTACTACCTTCTGATTTTCATTGATTCCAATCAACTTATGTTATTCTTCTTTGCATAATCTAATAGCTGTCGGATCATTTGAAGACTCATTCTTCAGAATTTGATGCATTTCTTTTAATGTTTAGATTCTGGAGGTCTCTTCCCTCACACACTAGTGTGGGGGTTGTGATCTCAGTTCCAAAGTGGGGACCAACAGTGATGCTGACAGGTACCTGGTTGGGCATTGTCAGCTGTGGCTTCCTGACTCCCACACACTTCCCCAGGTGCATCAAGCTGGTGAGCACACACAGCTCCATCTCCTGTGCTTGTGGAGAGGCTGGAAAGATGCAGAGTTCCATATCCCAGTCCTTAGAGTTCCACACTCACATCACATTCACGTATTTGTTTATATTGCTAGGCACATTGCCACAGCTGTCTGTAAGCAGTTCCTACACTTAGAGAGATTAGGGCCACTCTCAGAGAAGAATGCCATTACTTGTATTTTAAAAATACAACCTAATAATCTTTGTCTCCTAATTGGAATGTGTCATCCATTTACATTCAATGAAAATACATGAAGATGGGCATGCTGGTGCAAACCTATGATTCCAGCACTCTAGTTGAGGTCAGATCTGAAGTTCAAATATAACCTGGGCAATTTAGCATCTTAATGACATCTCATCTAAATACTGAAACAATAAAAGGGTTGAATTATAATGGCTTATGTCTAGTCTCCCCCAACCCCCGAGGTCTCACGTGCGCATAGATGGGGCACTGGGAAGTGGCTGAATCATAGGTGTATGATATTGGATAAGCCCCCTGCTTGGTTTAGCATAGTTCCAGGTGTGGATGGATGGATTTGCTAAAGAGGAAAGACCCACACTGGGTACAGATGGCAACAACCAATAGGCTTGTTGCCTGGATGGAATAAAAGGGAAAGAAGAAAGGTTCATCACTTCCTGCTTCCTGCTACTATGCTGTTTTTCCTCTGTTATCTCTGCTGCTTTGGAGCCAGTCAACTATGGCCTGAAACCTCTACAAAATATGAGCTGAAATAAACTTTTCAGCCTTTAACTTGCGGGTGTTGGGTATTGTGTCTCGGTGGCAAGGAAAGTAACTGAGATAGGGACATACCTAAGTGTGAAGGTCCTGAGTTCAATTTCCATTACTGTTAAAAAAAAAAAAAGCAACAGCACAAAAGACTGAAGGGACTATGTGGGGGAGTAAATGGGTAAATGGAGTTAAATATTTATGTGGTTCTTACATCACTCAAGAAATGTTAAAATCCACTCAGCATGGTAGCATATACTTTAATCCCAGCATTTGGGAGGCTGAGGCAAGAGGACCACTATAAGTTCAAGGCCAACCTGGCCTACGTGTATTTAAAGTTAGCCTGAACTACATAGTGAGACTGTCTCAACACACACACACACACACACACACACACACACACACAAGAGAAATGTAAAAATCCTGACTTAAGATTAACTGAACAGGTTAGAGATGAATATTGAAACTTGCAGGGTGTTATAGTGTGCTTAGACGGCCCCCACTTAAGTCTCATATAATCATAGATGAGGCTAAGTCTGGTATTCGTGATTGGTTTGTTGTCTGGCGCTGGGATTGGTGGTGTGAGTGCAGAACCCGCCCAGGGGTGGAGCTGATGTACAGTGTAAGGGCAGGAAGAAGGCATGTTCTTCACTCTTTTCTGCTGGTTAGTGCCTTGCTGTTTTGCGGCTGCCATGAATGGCTGCCCCCCAGCCACGTCACCCTGCCTTGCAGCCAGTTGAGTGTGAACTGAAACCCCCAAGAACTGTAAGAAATAAACCTTTCATTCCTTCATTTTGGGTGTCAGGTATTGTCTCAACAATGAGAAAAAAGTAACTCTGGAATATTCAGTATTGCTGTACTTTGGGTCTGCACTGTCTCCAAAGGCTTGGTTCCCACTTGGCCCTGTTGGGAGGTGGTGGGACCTATAAGGGGTGGAGTTTAACTGCAGAATGTGAGGTCACTGAGGTGCGGCCTTGAATGGGATGCTGGGTACCAGGAAGCAGAGAGAGAAGGAAGCAGCCAGGAAGGGAGATGCACCCTGACAGTCACCCAGGGACCCGCCTCTTCCTGCCAGACCCCTCCTAACAACAAATCAGCCATTGCTCCCTCATAATCTCGTCATCTTCTGAAAGTCCCACTTTGAGTGCAGGAAACTCTTGGGGGACATCTAGACAGAAACCATAACATGCATGGTAATACAGCTTTTCCTCTTTCTTCATGGAAAAAGAAAAGCTCAAACTAAATCATTCTTACAAAAGGGATGCATTAAATACAAGAAAATGGTTTGGTCAAAAGTAAACAAAGCATACACTAATCCAGAAAAAGCTGGTGTGTGCATGTTAAGGTTAGTAGACTTTAAGACAAGAGGTATTGTGGAGGAAAAAGGAGCATTTTATAATTCTAAAAAAGCACATTCAAGCTGGGCGTGGTGGCACATCCCTATAATCCTAGCTCTCGGGAAGCTGAGGTAGAAGGATCATCACGAGTTTGAGACCAGCCTTGGCTATAAAGTGAGCTCAAGGCCAGCCTGAACTGCATAGTGAGAACCTGTCTCAAAAAGACAAAATAAAAAAAGTTCAATAAAAAGCATAATGTATATTTTCATGCACCTAATAGATTAAAAATATATACTGAGCAAAATAAACAGAATTAAATGAAAAATTGACAAGCCACAATTACAGCTTTTAATGTACCTCTTAGTAAATTTACAGAATAAATGAATGGTAAAAGTTACCAAAACTATAAAAGTTTTGAACACTTTGATGAAACAGTTACAGTCAACAAGTGCAGAATACACTCATACTTTTCAAGTGTGCGTGGAAGACTTAGGGAACAGACCACAACCAGGATTATAAAATAATTCTCAATCAGTTTCAAAGAACCGAAAGCACACATGTATATTGTCTAACCCCATGTTTCAAAATTTAAAATTAATTCCTAAGTAACTCAAGATTCAAAGCAGAAAACACAATGGAAAATAGACCTTAAGGTAAAAAACAATGGAAGTGTATTATAATAGAATGTATGAAGTCAAACATAGTAATATACATCTCTAATCCAGACATTCTGAGAGGATGAGACAGGAGGATCAAAAGTTGAAGCCCAGCCTGGGCAATTTAGTAACTTAGTGATCCTATCTGGAAAAAAAAAAAAAGGTAAAATATATATGTAAAGCAGTGTCTGGGGGTGAGGGGGAAAATGAGAGGAAGAGAAGGGAGAAGGATGTGAAGAGGATTAAGATGGCTTGTGTGCATGGACCAGTTCCCCATGGCGAATGCATTTATTATGCATCATGCATATATACAAAATAAAAAGGGGGAAAATGAAGTTAATATGAAACTAAGTTAATTAAGTCCAAATAAAGCAGTAGGATGAAGAGCATAAAAAGGAAATGAACAGATAAAAGCAGGAAATCAACATAGTCAAAACCTGCTTCTTGGAAAAGATTAATGAAACTGATAAGCCCAGGAGGGTCAGGAGAAAACTCACATTGTCAATATCGAGACAGAAAAAGTATTACTTGGGAGCCTCATACATTAAAAAAAAAACTATAAGAAGAAACTGAGTGACATCATGATTGAAACTGAGATTAGCAGTCTCAGTGCTGAAATTAAAAACTAGTCTCTGGATGAGTCTCTGTCAAATTTAAAGCATAATTTGAAATCTTCCTGCAGAGAAGCCCCATTGCTGAAGTTTCAGTAATGAACAATCCAAGAGGAAACAATGCCAAATATCTTACACAAGCACAAACAGAGAATAGAGAAAAATGGAAAAATTTTCTAATCATTTTTAGGAGAACAATGCCTACCAGGACATTATAAGAAAGAAAAATTACAGGACAATATCTCTCATGAACATAAACACAAAAATCCAAGACCAAGAGGTCATGTTTTTTTCTAGGAAAAATGTAGGTCAATTTAAGAAAAGAAAGCCAATCAGTGCAGTTCATCAAAGTAACAGAGTAATAAGGGGAAAACCTTATGATTTACTTCAAGGGGTAAGAGAAAAGAACTTGATAAAGTTTAAATTCATATGTGATAAAGACACATGGAAAACTAAGAATAGAAGGCAGCATCTTTAATCTGCTGCTAAGATTATGTTTAAAAAAATACCCTACTGCTACCATTATACTTAATTGTGGAACATATAGAGTGTAGAGTCTAACGCTCTTTTTGAAAATTGAGATTAATTTGTAATAGGAGTTCATTACGTATCATAAGCCATGTCTTGCGTCTGTAACCAAAATTCTAAGAGTTCCCCTTCTCCTAGCCAGAGTCCAACAAAGTAAGGTTTGTCTTTAAAGAAGCGCAGGGAGAAAACACCTTCCTCACAAGATGCAGTCCACGCTGGAGGAATGGGAGGAGCGCGGGTGGGAGGAGGAGGATTTTTCCCAGCTCGCCCTGGGAATCTGTCTTCCTATGTGGAGAAATATGTGACCGGAACATTTCTGAAATAGTTCTGAGAGGTGTTTCTTGAACTTCTCGCCCACAAACGCATAGATAACGGGGTTCATGCAGCAGTGGGTGAAGGAAATGGTTTGCGAGATGTGGGTGGCAGAACTCAGCCACTGGCTCATGCCACACCCATCCAAGATGTGCAGACTGTGCAGGGTTGTGAGGAAGAGGACCATGTGGAACGGCACCCAGAAGACCAAAGATGCCACTACCACGATGAGCACCAACATGATGGCTCTGGTCTTCTGTTGGTTCTGGCAATTCCGCAGCTGGCGCAGGATGCTGGCATAGCAGAACATGAAGACGGTGAATGGGATCAGCAGGCCCACGATGTTAATTTCAAAGTGGGTGAAGATCTTCCACTTCAAAGCCTCATGATTGTAAAATGAATAACACTTTAGAAAACCATCCTCAGAGGCCACTTGGTAAAATACTATCAATGGGCTGGTGGCCAGAACAGTGGCCAGCCACACTGCCAGGCTCAGGCCTGTGCCCATCCTGGCCGTCCTCACTTTTATGGCGTACACAGCATGGACAATAGCCAGATACCTGTCCAAGCTCATGAGGGTGATAAAGAACATGCTGCTGAAGAAGCCAGTGTAATAAAGGCCGGAGACCACTTTGCACATGACAGTCCCAAACACCCACTGGTCCTGCTGGTAGTAGGCCTGGAAGGGCAGGGAGAAGACGAAAAGCAGGTCGGACAATGCCAGGTTCAGCAGGTAGATGTCCGTGATGCTCCTCAGCTTCTTGCAGGCCACGAGGACCAGGATGACCAGGCTGTTTCCCAAAAGCCCAAAGACGAACACGAGGCAGTAAATAGTGACGAGCAGCAGCTTGCTGTGCCTGGTGCTGAGTCCCTCTTCGCAGGGGCTTGGTAAGAGGTCGGGATAGTAGTCATCGGTCATTGTAGTTACATTGGGCTCGAGAGTATAATCCATGGAGACAGAGGGACCTAGTCAAAGTGGTGAAAGAGACATTAATTTCTTCATGCTCTTATTTTAAAGGTCTTGGCGAAGGTAAAGGTCGAATCGTGTCGCCTCCCACATTCCTACGCTGGAGCCCTCATTCCCAAAGTGACCATCCACAGGCAGGGCTGGAAGGGAGCCCGTTAAGGTTAACGAGCTCATGGAGGTGAGGTCTAGCCTCCCCTCTCTGTCCTCTGCCCTCTCTTCTTTTTTACATAAAACAAGAAAACTCCTTAAAAATCTCTCCTCCCTTCTCCCCTCTCTCCCTTCCTTCCCTTTTTCCTTCTTTTTCTTTTACAACAGAGAAGCTGAGGTTCCTTACTATTCAGTGTATTCCCTGACACCAAAGAAAACTGCAGCCACTTTGGTGTGCGTTATCCCAAAGAATTTCACCCTGTACTTCACATTTGCATGGCTCCATAAACCACAGTCGATCTTGTTTCGTGTTTATTTTCTCCTTTCTTTTTCTTTCTTTCTTTCTTTCTTTCTTTCTTTTTCTTTCTCTCTTTCTTTTCTTTCATTTCTCTCCATCTCCTTTTCTTCCTTCCTTTCTTCCTTCCTTCCTTTCTTTCTTTCTCTTTCTTTCTTTCTCTTTCTTTCTTTCTTTCTTTCTTTCTTTCTTTCTTTCTTTCTGTCTTTTCTCTCTCTCTCCTTTTCTTTACCTTCATTTCTCTCCCTCTCCACTCCTCTCCTTCCTTCACTTTCTTTCCTTGTGATACTAGAGATTGAACCTAGAGCTTCGCCAGTGCTAAGCAAGCGCTCACACTCCCCATCCCGTCTGTATTTAAGTGTCTTGCTTAGTCTTGCTAAATTGCACGAGCTGGCCTTGAACTTGCCATTCTCCTGCCTCAGCCTCAAAGTAGCTGGGATTACAAGCACGCATCACCATGTCCAGCCCCACTTTTAACTGACATAAATTATGTTCCTCATTTTGTAGTTTGCTTGTTGTAGAGATATAGCAAGTATTCATGTTTAGTTCATTCTTTTAGCTGCTTTCCTAAACACCAGAAATAGCTACTTTAAAAGTACAATAGATAAAATGAGCCTAATCATATTAAAAATGAAAGTGATCACATTTGAAGAAATATACCTAATAAAAGATACAATTCAGAATTCAGATATGTAAAATATTATAGGACCTGGGGGTGCAGCTCAGTAGTAGAGCGCTTGCTTAGCACGTGCCAGGCCCTGGGTTCCCTCCCCAGCAGCAAACAGAAAAACAAAAAGCAGTGAAGCTTTGCTCCAAAGCACCAAAGCCGACCGGAGTGAGAGGAAATACATTCCGTCTGTGAGTTCTCCGCACATGCACAGTCAGGGGTCTGCTCTGATCACGTTTTCCAGGCTCCTGAGAGCCTTGCATCTCTCCTGCGTCCCCAGAGAGAATGGCCTGGCGTAGTCCTCCCACACCAGAGGGCAGCCACTGAGAGGCCGGGGCTCCGGGGGCGCCCGGAGACAGAGAAATTCCACTCTGAAGCAGCAGCCTCGCCTCTGTCGCCTGCTAAGCCTGCGGAGACGCCTTTCCTCCTTCCCCAGGTGCTTACCTTAACGCAGAAGCTGTGCCGAGGCCTGGTCCAGACAATGCTTTCTATCCTGTGGTGTGGCCGTGTTTATGTGCTGCCCTACCCCAGGCTCGGATGTGGGGCTTTTTTTTTCTTGCTAGTATGAAGGGTAGAAAATATCACAGTCCTCTCTTATCTTGATCTAGCGTTGACTTTTTTGACTATCTTTTCACATCAAAGGTTTCCATTTTTCTTTCTTTTTTTTTTTGGTAATGAAGAACTGGAGGTTGCCCCAGGGCCTCCAGGCCGAGCTAACTCAGTCCTGTACATGTGGGTGCACACACGCATCTTTGAGACATGGGCGTTCTAAATCCTGAAGTTGCCCAGGTTGGGCTGGGACTTTTGATCCTTTTGCCTCAGGCTTGCAGCTTGTCTCCACCCCAAGAGAGGCACTTTGTCCTAGAGGAAGGCAGGGGTCATTAGCATTCCTTCTGACACACTGGGAGAATATTTGCCCAAAAAGGATACGTTAAGATGAAACCCATGAAAGTGAGTCAACGTGTAGAGGCTATTTTAATGTAGAGAAAAATCTTAAAACTTCTAATACTAAGCACATTACTAATACTGTTCAAGGATGAGACAGGGAGACACAGCCTGTTCTCATTGTTAGAAAGCTACAGACCTAATAAGTCTTCACACTCCAGATGTCAATTGCAAGGTAAGTGTAGCTCAGCCAGGAAGAAATGTTTCGCTTATCTTCAAGTCCCAGAGAGTTACTGCCTCAATGATACCTCTGCCCAGTGTCAGACAATGATTGATTCTTCCTCTGCTGTACAGTAGTACCTCCTTTAGTTTGCTCTTCCTATATAAGTAAGTTCTGCCTAGCAATTAGTGACAACGACGTGTGTGACCAACTGTAGAATATTATGTGATCTGCCTTTTGTACTTCCTTTTGGAAACCTATGTAAGTGATTGTTAACCTCAAGTCAGGGCTGATGATTTGAAACTCAGTTTTCATCAGCTTGCTAGCATGATAAAGCTGCCTTCCAAAATTCCTCTGGTGCCAGGTCTCCACTTGATCTGGTCCTGAATTCTGCAGCAAAACAACATGGTGAAAACCACCACCAAGAAAAACCACCAACATGACCAGAGAGCCTGCTGCTTCTACTCTGCAGCACAGCACATGTGCAGAGCAGCATAAAGATAGAACTAGGGAATCTGACAAAAACATACAGACCACTCTAGGGAACTTTGGGGCCAATGCTGGGGAATCCAACCTAAGATAATCCAGAATTCAGAGAGTAAAGAAAGAGTCTGAACAAAACAACAGAACTATGTCATTTTTAATGAAAACTCTTTGGAAAACACTTAGAAGGTTTGTAAAAATCAGGCTGCTTAATCCTGTTAAATTTTTCCTTATTAGTACATGTTTGCAATACATAATAAATACATTTATCACAGGGAGTTGGTGTATATACAAGTCATATCTGACTCTTTTTATACCCTCTTCCTCTTTTTATTTCTCCTTACCCCGCCCCACCTCCAGGACACCTTCGTACCTCCACATAATCTCTCTTCCCAATTCCTATCATCTGTCTTTTATTTTGCTCTTTGAATTACTTCAGATAGAGTCTTGCTATGTTACCAAACTGGGCTTCAACTCACAGTGCTGATGTCTCAGTCTCCCAGGTGGCTGGAATTGTAGGCTTGCACAGCTTTAAATCACCTAAAGATTGTTCAAGACTGTGATGGGATCTGCCCAGTCATTGGAAGTGTATAGTTAGATGAAAGAAAAGCAAAAATATACTTTGTCTGCATTTTGCTAGAACTGTTGCCTCACCTAACATAATTCTTTACGTTTCCATCAACATAGCGATGATAATGGACAGAATTTGAACTGAGGAACACTTGCTTATTTCTACCATTTGACACCAGCCCACTGGAGTGACAGCCACCATCACAGAACACAGTGCGTTGTGGGGAACGACATAACTGGGTCTGAAGAAACATACCCATGTGGTCAATTTATACCACAGGGATCTATAGGAACAGATGCTGTTACTAGGAGACACTGGGTATCCCAAGAAGGCAATGGAGAATAGGGACCCAGGCCTCTGTTTAACATAGTCTAATGGATGACAAATGACAAACTTTTTCCAACACCTGCCAATCATGGAACCTCATCCTCCTCTGAGAAAGAGTCACAAGGGAAGGGTTAACAAGAATCAGAGTGTTTCCTCCTAGTACCTCTCCCCTCTTGGAAGGATGTGAAGGTCTTTATGGAAACATAAGAGAGGGACACAAGAATATTCCATGTACTGATGACATCCACTTCATCATTACACTTTCGTGCAATTGCAGATGGCCATTTTCTTGGTTACTTTTCTTTCATTGCTGAGACAAAACACCTGACACCCAAAGTTAAGGAAGGAAAGGTTTTTCAGCTCAGTTTGTGGAGACTGCAGTCCATAAGCAGCTGGCTCCAGGGCAGGGTGGCATGGCACAGGGGCAATACTTCATGGTGGCAGAAGACAACAAAAGCAACAAGAGCAAAAGGGAGGAACAAGCCTTTTTTCCTCCTTTATACTGTAAGCATGCTAGCCCCCCACCCCAGGGCAACTCACACCATCGCCATACCTTCCCCTTGCGCAGGATGAGGATGTTTACAAAGTGAGGATCCTGGCCCCTTGATGAGTTGCTTCTTTAAACTTCTGAACTTCTCAAGTTTACATGATGTATCAACCATCACAATCCACCCCTTGTCAACTTGGCAACAAGATACATTTCTTTAAACCAGGTTCTGTATGCAAAGACATGCTTCTTCTTATCATTTCACAACTTGAACATTATAACACAGGTTTAACAGTCCTTAAGAACAAGTCTTAAGTCTATCAACATTATATTATATTAGAACCATAACATTTCACCCCTGGTCCCCCAAAGACTCATGTACATCCCTTTTTGCAAAGGGCATTTAGTCCATCTGCAAGAGTTGCCGAAGTCCTAATAGATTCAGTGTTGCTGAAAAACCCAAATCCCAAGTCTTCTCCAAAAGGTAAGGCAAACTCTTAGCTGAGACTGGTCTTTACTGGCAGGATTTCTATCAGCCTTCTGGTCTTCTGTGCTGTGACCAGAATCTCCCATACAGAACAGCCTAAGCTGTTCCAGGGTTACTCTTTCAAGTGACATCTCTGAACCTTTCCAAACTCTTCCCACAAGCCAGTCCCAAAGGCCCATGGACCACATGATCAGGTATAGTCACAGCAACAACCTCACTTCTCTGGTACTAAATTCTGTCTTGATACTGTGTCAACTTGAGAAGTTTAGAAGTTTAAAGAAGTAACTCAGCAGGGGTCCAAGGGTCTTCACTTTGTAAACGTCCTCATCCTGTGCAAGAGGAAGACATGAAGATGGTGTGCTACACCCACCATGGCTGTGTAGCCTGCTTACAATATAAAGGGGGAAAAGAGGCTTGCTCCCCTCTTTTGCTCTCCTTGCTTTTGCTGTCTTCTGCCACTTGAAGTGTTGCCTCTATGCCATGCCACCCTGCCTTGGAGCCAGCTGATTACAAACTGAAGCCTCCACAAACTCTGAGCTGAAAACCTTTCCTCTGTTAATTCTGGGTGTCAATTATTTTGTCCCAGCAATGAGAGAAAAGTAACCAAGACAGGGTCATTAATCTACGCCTGTAGCTTATGATCTCACCCCCAGCTAATCAGAAGAACTGCCAGGCTGTCCTGTCTCCCCTTTGTCCCTCCTTTGTACCTCCTCCTTGTGCATCACAGAAAAGCCCTAGACCACCAGAGATCAGGGCCTGATATTTTTGGATTGATCTCAGTCAGTGCTCACTGACATAAATAAATCTGCTTCCAAATCCTGGGTGTTGTGTGTGTGTGTGTGTGTGTGTGTGTGTGTTTCTGTTGCCATTGCAATAGCAAAGTTCAGTGGTGAGTTGGTGATAAACTCAGGACTGGCAGGAATACAGATTTGTGTCATGGTCATGGGAACTATGACCCCTGCCTCATCAGCAGTGGGGTGCAGTAGGGAGAAGCAACATTCCTCTCCCAAGCCCACCTAAGCAAAGCCCAAGAGTCTAAGGTGGAATTTCCCCAGTCCCAATTTCCAGGTTCCGCCAGAATTACAGCACAGTGCATGTTATGCTATCAATCAAAAACATCCTCCAAATGTCTTATGTTTTCAGAGGTGGGGTTTTTGATCACGAGGACAATGACTTCATTAGTGGATGATTTACTTCTTGGACTTAATTTGATTCTGGTATTGGGATAGGATTTAAGAAGCGGTGCCTAAGCATTGTGGCTTAATGTGGAGACTTGATTTTGTCCTCAGCCCCTTCCTCTCTGACCTTTCCCTTCTCTCTCTGCTTCCTGGCTGCTGTGCCACGAGCAACTTTCCTCTACTGTTCCCTCCCACCACGATTTTTCTGACTCATCTGATGCCTAAAAGTAACGGAGCCAGCTAACCACAGACCAAGACCTATAAAGCTGAGTAAAATCAAACCTTTTCCTCTATCAGTGGTTTTCTTTTCAGTTATTTTGTTACGATTGAACACCGATTAACACGGAAAATTAGCCCTGAAGGTGAGTCGTCACTGTGACTGTATGTTCCTAACCACGTGGCCCATTAGTACTTGGAATTGTTTGTGGGAGGAGTCTGGCAAAGGTAGGAGAAGCAGACTAGAAAAAGTTGTAATCAGGGCGAGCCCAGAGAACCAGATAGCTGACAGAAATGCAGACAGGAAAGACTATGCTCGTGAGATCTCAGATGAGAGTGAGGGCTCTATTGGGAATCGAACTAGAAGCTATTCATGTTCCGTCCGGGCAGAGAACTTGTCTACATTTTGTCCATGGTCTGAGACTGTGAAACTGAATTTAAAGATGGTGAACTAGTTTATCTGGCAGAAGGATTTTCAAGACAGCACAGCATTCAGGCTGTGGCATGGGTATTGCTGACTGCTTTTAGCTAAATTTACAATGAAAATCATAAACAAAATGCAAAGCATCAAGATTTGAAAAACTTAAATAAAAAAAAAAAAAAAGATTTGAAAAACTTGTAGTTTGGCCAGAAAAAGAAGTACATACAGCCAAGAAGAACTGGTTTTTAAGGAGCTTAGTGCCACTCAAAAGAAGCCAAATTCTTTGTACTGCAACAAGAAGAAATATGCCTTAAGGATATCTCAGGTATTGGTCAGATCCCACCTATCACATGGGTAAGAGTATAAACTCCTAACCTTGCTTGAAAGAATGCTTTGAAAACACAGTGTTAGGATGCTCTGATCACACAGGGCTGCCTAGGAAATTGATTCCCAGTGATTGGCCACTCAAGCACTCAGAGGGTGCTACAATCATTGTCCAAGGATATCTAGCTCCTGTTTGAGGTGGTAGTAGACCTTGGCATCATCCACGTGGTGCTGCTTTTTTAGGCATGCAGAATACAAGAGTTATGGGGTCATGGAGCTTTCAAAGGAAGGTCTGGGAAGCCCAGTGGCATGTGATAGAATTAGAGTCCCTAGCCCTTCAACAAAGCAATGCTGAAGCTGTGTGAGTTAAGTCAAAACACCACCAAAACCCCAAGACGTTAGCGATGCCAGGAATATGAATATCAGCTGAGGACAGCCATGGCAAGCCGTGCCAGCTCAAGGAAGTGGCCACGTGGGCAGTGTGAGGGGCAGGACTGCCCGTGCCTTTTGAGTTCATGTCGTGACAACTTGTGCCCCAGATGCTGGAGAGGGAGCTACAGAATTTAGTATTGCCATGCTGAGTGTCAGTCTTGTTTTGCTGATTCCTCCTCGCTAGTGTTCTATTCCTTTTGGAATGGGAATTTGTGCTCTGTCTCATTGTTGTATGTTGGAAGTATGTAACTTGTTCTTGTGATTCTAACAAGGTCTCACAGCTATGAATTTATCTTGGGTTTCAGAGGAAACTTTGGACTTGGACTTTTGAGCAATGCTGCAACTGTTAAGACTACGAAGACTCTTGGAGATGAACTGAATTCCTTTTCCACTGCAAAATGAGAATGAGACTTTGGAGGCCAGGAGCAGACTATTATGGTTTAGATCTGGCATATTCCTCACAGGCTCGTGTGTTGAAGACTTAGTCCCCAGCTGGTGAGAGTTTCAGAGGTGCTGGGGCCTATTTGAAGAAAATGCATCAAAGAGGGTGTGGGCTTTATATAGGGTCCCTGGCCCCCATCTTTATCTTTCTCACTCTGCCTCTGTCTTGCTTGGCTGCCGCAGGTGGGCAGTGTTCCTGTGCTGTGCCATTCTGCCCTGTGTCCTGCCTCTCCACAGGCCCATGAGCACCTACTGACCACGCACTGGACCTGCAGAAACTGCGAGACACATTAAATCTTTCATCCTTTGAATTGCTTTTCTCGGGTATTTTGTCACAGTGACAGAAAGACGACTAATATACACAGGTTTTCCCAGTGCAGTGCTCTGGTATTTCCAAATAATATCAGTATGCTTTGGAGAATTTGTTATTTAGACTGACACTACACCTCCAAAATATAAGTCCAGCAATTATTTGTGGGGCAAAATAGCATTTGCTTAACAAAATGTGGTAGACAGAAGCTTGAATTTAATAAAGCTTATGTGTTGTTAATATAAAACCAATTTACTGGAAAAGCTTCTGCCTTTTATAGATTATTAAAAAAGCTGCAAAAGCATATTTTATAGTACTACATATTTATTTCCTCTGTATGAATTGTCAAGGGTATTGCCTGCACATACTCAAAGGTATAATCACAATTTTGATTTAAAATGTAGAACAAGAAAAAACATGTGGTTAATACCACATCTGCATTTTTAGTTGAATTTTCAAGAAATTTATGCCACATTATACATAAGAAAAACTGATTTGATTTCTCAGCTTTTTGATGGTCCTTTATTCCAGAATTTAACTTCTGCCAGTACCTTTTTTTAAAAATGCCATACTTAAGTGAGTAACATTTTCAGCTCTGCTCTCATCATTACAAGGAAAAAAACCTGGAATTATACAGTTCTCCTCTTAAGGAACTTAACAATTATGGCCATTTTAATTACAGGACTCCAAGAGGAATAATGAGAAAAATGTCACTAAGAAAACTATTAGAAACAAGGGTTGATTTTTAAGACAGTCAGACTAAGCCATGCGTGATAATGCCCAGCCGTAATCGCAGCACTTGAGAGGCCAAGGCAGGAGGAGTATGAGTTTGAGACCAACCTGGATTTCACGATGAGCTCAAGTCCTTGGCTACTTGAGGAGAGAGAATCTGTCAAAACAACAGATTAAGGTGACTTGTACGTTATAACTGCATCTATGCTAAGCATGGATGGATTGGGGCCTCCCAAAATAAAACAGGCAGAAGTTAAGTAAGGGGTGAAAAACAGCTTTTTCTAAAGAGATCTATAACCAAGTATGTATTAATAACTAACTTTTATATTTTTATATATATGTATTTTTAAATTTCTGGGATCTCAACCATTTTTTTAAAAATCCATTTTATTCAAGGATAAAAAGAAAGAAAAAAGAAGAAGAAAAAAACTGCAACAAAATTTCAAGCATGTCAACCAGGGGGCAACAATGGTACCTACATTGTGCATTGTCATCCCCAAATCATTCACCCAGAGCATAAGATATCTGCATTCTATTGTCCAAACAATACCACTACAAATCTTTCTCTTCAGCAAACTCAGAGAAGTCAGTAGTCTATCTTAACTATTTTTTAATATACATATACATACAAATATACATTTTTTCTTT
>RJWM01008573.1:0-72122 GCA_004363535.1 Dasyprocta punctata | reverse complement strand
TGTGTGTGTGTGTGTGTGTATTTCTCTTTAAAATAAAAAATAAATAAATAAAAACACCTGGGTGGATCCCTAGACATTACTGAGGCTTTAGTAGGGTAAAGAAAAAAATGGAGAGAACTGTCTACTGGAAGTGGAGATGTGACCTCCATCACAGCCCTCTCCTCAGATTCGAGGCCCCAACCCAGGGCAAGGAGAAGGCCACTGAGCGCCTCCTGTCACTGGTGAGTGCCAGCTGGTTTCTGGGGTCTCAAACCAAGAAAGAGCCTCGGTTATAAGCTCAGATTCTCCATGAGCTCTTGAACTATGGGTGTCCATGGACTTCCCCAGACTTCTGCACCCCTCAAATACCCACTCCCTCAAAGGAGTTTCATTCACTGCCATATTTACAATTGGTCACCATCAGTGTGATGCCAAATCCTCTCACCTGCTCCTCAGCCTAGATCATACTTCTGTGTGATAGAACCGCAGACTCAATAATTTATTAGACCCTTCCACCTGGATAGTCTGTGGATACCCCAAACTCCTATCTGAATCCAAATCAAACATCCCCATCATCATACACGCCCCCATCTCTTCTTAGTAAGTGCCACACACCCACTCTTCCCTACCTGTAAGTCAAGTTCATTTTCCCTGACAACCCCCAAATAGTCAAGGTGTCAGTTAGATTTTCTCTCCTTATAGTCTCAAATCTGTTTTTCCTTCTTTTTCTTCACTTTCACTGACTTAACGCAGTCCCTCACTGTCCTTTTCCCAGAGCAGGAAAATCTACAAACTCGTAATACTTTTCCTGCCGTAAGTCTTGTTCCTTTTGATCAAATTTTATATACTAGCAGAATAAACTCTTGAAAACACAAACATAGATTGATTCCTCCCTTTTTGAAAGCACTTTGGTGACAACCAAAACAAGGTCAAAAAGCAAATAATAAAATCAGAAGAAATATATGTAGCATATACAACAGCGTTAATATGCCTCATATGTACAGTGTCCACAACTTGGTAAGAAGATAAACAATGAAAAAGAAAAGTGGGTAAAGGCAATTTATCCATTGGGAAGTGTAAAGACCAATAAACCCATAACACAATTCTTCAGTTCTACTCATCGAGTAAATGCAAATCAAAAGAAAAATGAGATTTTTTTCACTTGCAAGACTGTCAAAAATTAAAATGATTGAAAACATCTAGGACTGAGCAGACATGAGGAATTAGCACTTTTATAGATTGTCATACTGTTATGAAGAGTAGCCTGCCGGTATCAAGAAGAAGTCCCACCTGGGATTCTGATCAATCAAAAGAAAAGAACCAATATGTAAGAATATTGCCCTAAAACTGGTTATTTAGCATCTTTTGTAATGGCACAGAAATTAGAACAACTTGAATGATGTTCAACAGAGGAAGGATTAAATAAAATACATCCATACAGTGGAATAATGTCATGTAGCAATTTAGAAGAATGAATCACATATAAATGTATTACCATGGAAAAGTACCCCTAATATAAGTTATTTTATTCATGGGTGTTTGTGGTACATCATGCATACATGCACTGTGAGTACCTGGTACAAGTGCATGACATGTCTTATTTCTTTTTGCACCCACATACCCTAACCCAGCTCATCTCTTAGTCCTCTTCCCATTTGCCAAAGATCTGTCTCCCTATTTCCTATTGTGTACCTTCTATTTTGCTCTTTGATATATTTATACCTTGGGTTTCTCATATAAGAGAAACCATACAATTTTTAAGCATCTGTGCCTGATTTATTTCAGTTAACATAATGGATTAAGGTGTGTCTATTTTCCTATACAATAATTCAGATTTATCCTTCTTTATGGCAAAGTCACACTCCACTATGTATAAACATTTCAGTTACCTATTCGTCTGTTTATGGACATACAGGACACTTCCACAACTTAACTATTATGAATTGTGCTGCCATAGGAGGATCACTGTGAGTTTGAGGCCAGTATGGTTACAAAGTGAGTTCAAGGCCAAACTGAACTGCATAGAAAAACCCTATCTCAAAAAGACAAAAATAAATAAATAAATAAATAAATAAATAAAAATGAGTTACACTGCTATAAACATGGGCAAGCATGCATCATTAAAATATAAATAAGTATTTTTCAAGGAAGTGGATCACACAGCAATGTGTATAGAAAAAGCCAAGCTTGTAAAGAAAAAAGTCATATATTTGCATACATTAATTTTACACTAAAGTACTCTGAAAAAAGAGATCAAAGAGAATATCAGAAAATGGAAATATATCCCCTACACTTGGGTAGGAAGAAACAACATAGTGAAAATGGCCATACTCCTAAAGTTGTTATACAGATTTAATGCAATCCCAATCAAAATACCATTAGCGTACCATGGAGAACTAGAGAAAACATTCCAAAAGTTCATTTGGAACCAGAAGAGACCTAGAATAGCAAAAACAATTCTAGACAACAAAGTAAAGCAGAGGGCATCACAATTCCTAGCTTGAAATTACAGAGCCACTGTGATAAAAATAGCACAATATTGGTATTTCATTATTATTTCTCTGCTCTGCAATTGAGGCACTTGTTTAGTGAATATTTCCTAATGAACTACAACACATTGGGCACTGTATCAGGCCTGGGAATTCAATACCCAATCAGACATGGTCCCTGGTCCCTTCCCACAAGGTATTTTAACTATGAAGAGGAGAACTCTGGGGAATGTGTAGGCCATGATATGACGAGTTATGGGAGAGCTTAAGGGAAGACATACATGGACACACTCTGAATTCTTCCTTCAGAAACTGTGAAGAACCATTATAGGAGTTCTACTATTTAATTTCTTCTGCAATTACGGAAGCCAATGAGTTATTACTTAACAAAAGAATTCAAGGGCTATTTCAAGTGCCAAGCCATGGTACAGGGGACACAGTGGTGAACAGAATGGGCATGGTTTCAGTCTTCATGAAATTTATATTCTGGTTGGAAAAGAGAGACAATGCACATGCTAAATATAAACATAAAAATGATGGTGGATTGTGGTGATGCCATGCCACAGAGAAAACGCATGGGGTCTCGGGATAAGGAGAAATGAAAATTAAACCATTAGGTGTATGTACAGAACAAATTATCTTCTATTCCCACATTCCCTGTGTACATACCCTTTTACATCTTTAGAGATCTTTTAAATCTTTTGTTAGGTTGAATCCTAAGTACTTCTTCTTTTTTTTGTTTTTTTGGTTTTTTTTTTTGCTATTGTGAAACGGCTTGCTTCTCTAGTTTCTGTCAGTGAGTTTATTGTTTGTGTACAGGAATGCTATAAGTCCATCAGGACTTGGACTTTTCTTTTTTGGTTAAATTTTTAATTGTGTTTTTTATTTCATTAACAGATACCGGTTTATTTAGAATTTTTATAACTTTTGTCTATTTTTTTAATTTAAGAGGAAAAAACAGGAAAAACAAAAAGCAAAAGAGACAAACACGACTAGAGTAAATGCACAACAGTAACATTATAGGTTTACAAAACAGGATGATAGAAATTTGACAATGGTTGCAATATTGTGTATCATTATCTTTAAAATGGTTGCTTACATTAACAGATAGAGACATGTAAAATTGATCTAATCATATGAGTATTAACCGTTCTTTCTCAATAACTAATACATTCCGCAGTATGTTCTTTTTAGTTATCTTACATATACATATATACAGATTTATATCTTTTCCTGTTCGCTTCCTTCTTTCCCCCTTTTCCCTTCCCAATTACTTTTCCAACGTTATTAAAGTAAAGGTCCTTGAAAAGGTATTGATGACATTCCAGATTTCTGCAGGGTCCATTGTGATTTCACCCTTTTCATTCCTAATTGCATGAATTTTTTTTTGATAAAATTAGTTAAGGGTTTATCAGTCTTCTTTAATCTTCAAAGAACCAGCTTTTGGATTCATTGATTCTCTATGTTGTTTCCTTAATACCAATTGCATTAATTTCTGCTCTGACATTTATAATCTCCTCCCTTGTGTGAGCTTTGAGCTTGCCCTGTTCTTTTTTTTTTTTTTTTAGAAGTTTGAGGTTCAACATTAGGTTGGTATTTTGAGCTTGTTCTGTTTTCCTGATATGAGAATTCACCACTATAAATGTCTCTCTTAGGACTACTTTTGTGAGGATCAATGGAACAGATTAGAAGATGCAGAAACAACTCCAAACATACTCATTCACTTATCGTGGGCAACGGGGCCAAACACCCTCATTGAAGAAACATAGCCTCTTTAATAAATTGTACTTGAAAAACTGGCTGTCTACATGCTGAAAACTAAAACTAGATTCATGTCTCTCCCCATGTACTAAACTAAGATAAAAAGATCAAAGACCTGAATATTAAAACAGAAGCACCAAATCTGACGGAAGATAAAGTAGGTAGAACTCTTGAAGACATACTGTAGGCAAAGACTTCATGAACAAAACTCTGACTACATGGGAAATACTACGAAGAATCAACAACTGGGATATTATCTGACTAAAAGGATTTTGCACAAGCCAGGAGTGGTGGCACATGACTTTAATCCTAGCACTCAGGAGTCTGAGGTAGGAGACGTGTTGTGAGTTTGAGGCCGGCTTGGGCTACAAGGTGAGCACAAGGCCAGTCTGAGTTACATAGTGCGACCCTGCCTCAAAAAACTAGGGCCGGGAATTTGGTTCAGTGGCTTAAGTGCCTGCCTGCCTGGCAGGCATGAGGTTGTGCATTCAACCCCTGGTGCCAAAAAAAAAGATTTTGCATAGCAGAAGAAATTACCAACAGAGTGAAAAGACAACCCACAGGGTGGAAAAAAATTTTGCCACCTGTTCCTCAGACAAAAGACTAATATCTAAAACATATAAAGAATTGATATTAGTCAAAGAACAACTGAAGGAATTCATGACCACCAAACTGACCCTACAAAGAATACTGAAGGACATTCTAGAGAGAGATTAAAAAAAAAAAAGACCACAGATCCAGGAACAGCAGCAGAAGGGTATCACCAAGCAAGGCAGGCAACTGAATGGAGAGGAAAAGTAGGCAGTCAACGGCAGGAAAATAGCATGGCAAAGACGAGGCAGTGCATGTTGGCCATAACCATTAATGTACATGGCCTCAATTCACCAATGAAAAGAAACACAGGCAGAGTGGATCAGGAGATAGGACCCATCAATATGCTTTATACAAGAAATACATTTAACTCGAAAGGGGGTTCATAGACTGAAAGTTAAAGGAGAGAGAACAATGCTTTATGTGACACGGAACCAGAAAGAAGTGGGGGCAGCTTGCCCATTAGCTGCAGAGTAAACAAGAAAGATATGGCATTTTTATACAATGGAAAGCTACTAAGCTATAAAGAAAGATAACCTTAAGGCTCTTGTAAGTAAATGGATACAACTTGAGATCATGCTCATGGATAAAATGATTCAGAGTCACATGGATGAACATCATGTTGTCTCCCTAGTATTAAAAACTAAAAGAGTTAGTGGGATCCAAAATACACAATACATATTGTGAGAGTGAAAGGGAGGAAGTATCTAAAAAGGGAAGGCAGTGGCCATTGTTAATCTATTATCGTGATTTGAATCATGTATTGTTTTCATTGTTCTGTTTGGTTTTATTCTGTTGTGGTTTGTCTAATTGTGCTGTTTGGTTTTATTCTGTTGTGGTTGTGTTGTGTTATTATATTTGATGGCATGGGTAGTTATTTCAAAGATAACAAAATATATTGTGGTAGCCATTATTGATCTCCTATTACCTTGTTTTGAAGCCCTGTATTGTGTTCATTGTTTTGTTTTGAGTGATTTTATTCTATTTTGATTCATTTGATTGTATTACATTTGATGATATAAGCAACTACTTAGAAGACAACAAGAGGCATTTTGGTAACCACTGTTTTTTTAACTATTGTTTTGAAGTCCTGTATTGCTTCCATTGTTTTGTTTTTATTGGTTTTATTCTGTACTATTTTGCTTGATTTTATTATGCCTGATGGTATGGGTAGTTATTCTGAAGATAACAAGAGGCATTATGGTAGCCATTATTGATATCTTTTTATCTTTTTGAAGTCATGTACCAATGTTCATTGTTCTGTTTTAATTGACCCTATTCTATTTTGTTTGGTTTGGTTTGGTTCCCTTCAAAATAAATAATAGTAATAATATTAATGTTGATAGCAGAAAAAAAAAGAATTAAAAAAAGTCAGACCCCTCTCCAAGTTTTAAGACCCAATCCAAAAATGGATATTTGAGATGAATACACACTTCACAGATGAAGAAGTAGAAATAGCAAATAAATATATGAAAAATGTTCAACATCACTGGTCATTCAAGAGCTGCAAGTTAAAACACTGAGATTCCATCTCACTCCAGAAAAAATCACTACCATCAGGAAATCAACCAGTAACAAATGTTGGTGGTGCTGTAGGAATAAAGGAACCCTTCTACATTGTTAGTCGGAGTGTAGATTGGTGCAATCACTGTCAAAATCAGTATGGACATTTCTCAAATATCAGGGACTAGAGGTTCCACTTGACCCAGTTATTCTCCTTCTTGGTGTCTTCCAAAAGAATTAAAAGCATCATATCACAGTTATATATACATACCTATGTTTATATCAGCAAAGTTTATAATAGCTAAATCTTGGGAGTAACCCAAATGTTCATCAATCAATGAGTGGATAAAGGCAATATGGGTGTTTTTCTTAATATAATGGAGTATTATTCAGTCATAAAGAAGGTATGTTAATAGTATTTTGATCAGGATTGCATCAAATCTATATAACAAGTTTGAGAGTATAGCCATTCTCACTATGTTGGTTCTTCCCATCCATGGGCAAGGGATATCTTTCCATTATCTGATATCCCCAGGAAGAATGGCTATTATCAAGAAATCAACCAATAACAAATGTTGGAGGGGCTGTGGGGAAAAAGGACTCTTCTCCATTGCTGGTGGGAATGTAGACTGGTGTGACCACTATGGAAATCAGTGTGGAAATTCCTCAAAAAACTAGGATTAAAGGTCTCACTCAATCCTGCTATTTCCATTCTGCATATTTTCCCAGAAGAACTGAAAACATCATACAACAGTGATATACACACTTCCATGTTTATAGTAGCACAATTCTAAATAGCTAAATGTTAGAAACAATCCAAATGTCCATTAACCAATAAATGGGTAAAAAAGGTGATATTTTATAAGGAATACTACTCAGCCATAAAGGATAAGTTTGAGACATTTCTAGGTAAATGGATGCACTTAGAGACCATACTCTTAAGTGAAATAAATCAGATACACATGTTTAAATACTACATTGTTTCTCTGGTGTGAGAAACTGAAAGTATAAATAAGGACCAAAACGTATAACAGATAATGTGAAATAGAAACTGTTCAAAAGAAAAGGAGAACAATGGAGGGGTAAAGGAAGACAGGAAAAAGAAAAAATGAGAAAAGAAGGATAAAATGGAAACAAATCTTTGTAAATAAGGAGGGAATAGGGGTTGAAGAGAGGGGAGAGGAACAGGATACATCATGTATAGGCACAAATTCCCTAGGATGAATGTGACCGTTATGTATATCTAAATGGTACCAATAAACTTTAATAATCATATTAAAAACAATGAAATTCTCAGCCCCAACATAGGGTATCCTCTTTTGAGAGTAGCAACTACTAGAGTTGCCTTGCTTTGCAATCTCTTTGGGAATAGCATGTATAGAATGTATGTGCAACCACATTAACAGCTTCATTAAAGGATTATTAGAAAGAGAACATGAGAAAACAGGTGTGAATTCATGGCATAAACTTTAAAGAACTATACAAGTATTAATTGTTACCTTTTCTGTATTTTATTATAATGATAGATCTAATGTCTCATTTGTTTGTGTTCTCTAAATCTAATTTAACCTATACCAGATGCCACCGAATTGGCAAGAAATTCAATTTCAGTTATTACTGCGTCTCCCTTCCATGGCTTCCAGGGTCGTTTAAAGATGATGAGGGAACCTCATCGGTCCTAACATTTAAAGACGCCCCTTCCACCATCGTCGCAGTGTTCCTTACAAATACATCTGCCTAAGGCGTGAAGCCACGAGGGAGCTATGAAGGCAGGAGGCTCTGCCTTCCTCGCCAGGCTGAGACACACGCTTTTGTCCTAGCTGGATGCTCTGGATTCTGGGACCACGAAGCTCTCCCTCCCGGGGCTCCCAGCAGCTCTCTGAGGAATGAGGATGCCATTTGCTGTCGGTTTTTCCTGTTGGTTTGTACTTGGTTCCTGTTCTGGGAATATATCTTCCTTTCCCAAACTACCCACATCTATTTACCCTACAAGTTCACTTCCTTTTCTCTTTGAACAAACCTAGTATGATCTCTGCACACAAAATCTTTGAGCAAGTTTTGATGCTACTGAGAGGAGAGAGTGCAAAGGAGCCAAGATATAAATGGAGCACAAATTAACAACCCTAGCAATTAAGCAGGTATCTTATTACTTTTAAAACAACCACGAAATGGAGGAATAACAAAAACTGCCACAATGCACTCAACTACAATTCCTTAAAAAAGCTTTCAGTTAAACATCTTCCAAAACCATGGCTTGGTAATGTAAAAAAGACTCTCACAAGGGCTTGTCTAGTTCAGAACATCAGGGGACACCTTCCAACAGCACTACTACAGATATCACCCAGGGAAAAAATTCCCACATGCAATTCTTGGCTAGCTGATTCTGTTCTTAAAATGAGATTTAAACTGTAGAAATGCATTGTCCTCAGTGTTCCAAAGGAAGCCACTGTTGCTTGAGAAGTTTTCAGGAAAATGTAAGTGTCTTTCTGCCTCCCCCACACCCTGTGGAGGCTCTTCTCTAAGAGATTCTGTGAGGGTCTCTGCCATCTGTGAGCTGTGCTAGCTTCCTGAGCACCCCAGGACTCCTCACAGTCCACAGCAGAGCTGTGTGAGGAACGAGATGCCCACATGCTGGCTTGGGGTCTCACGGGCAGCCTTGCCTTTTCTTTTACACACAGTCCCTATCTTACCACCACAGTTTTCCACTTGTCTGATAACTGAGGTGCTTGCTGTTTGAGTCTAAGTTCAAGACTTCATTTCCCATCACATCTATGGAGGAAGCTAGATTCAGGGAGGACTTTCTGAAGATGATCTAGGACAGGACCTTAACTGATTTGGAGTGAAACCCAGGAGCAGCTCTATGCCACTGTTTTCATGAAAGCTACTGCCACCGCCTCCCAATTGTGTGCCTATGGCTGGGGCCCTGACAGGCTCCAACACCTAATCGGAAAAGCAGGAGACTTCACAGTCCGGCAAGGTGAGCAAGAGGCTGTGGGACCCAGCACATACGATAGTGTTTTCACAGACAGTGCCGCCACAGAGTCTGCCTTCCTCTAGTCTCTAGTCTATTATGCACTGGGGGTTTTGGAGGGACTTTGGAGTCTTTGTTATTCTAATGCATTTGTTGTTGTTTGTTTATTTTATTTTATTTTATTTTATTTTGTACTGAGAATCAAATTCATGACCTCGGGCTCGCCAGGCTATTCTAATTTTATTTTTATTTTTAGTCTCAGTTTGCTCTTGGATAAAAACAAAAATGACAATCTGTGTGAATTGTAAGATTATTCTAAGGAGAATGAAATAAAATCGTACATAGGAAAGGAGGGCAAGGTAGGAAAGGGGAAGGGGAGGTAAAATGATCAAGATGCAGTATGTGTATGTATTGATTCCCCTAGATAGATGTAATTATTCTTTGTTGCAGCCTATACTAATAATTTAAAAATTAATTGTGCAAGTGTTTTGAAAAGCCCAAAACTTTGTCCAGTATGAGATAATATTTTTAATGACTAGCAATCTGCTTTTAAGACTGGTAAACAGACAGAGAAAGAATGAAACTAACCATACTTATTTTCATATAACTGAACTTTAGTCTGTTTGCCTTATTTCCTGTTATCTCTTAGTCAGAAGCCTGTTATCCTGAATTATCAATCAAGACAGTTAAATCACTTTGGACAGCTCCATTACCGTACAATCTTGGTCAGAGCTGGAGATGCAAGAAATGTACTTAACTATTCCATTCTTTCCCTAGACTATAGGATGGACTAATTTTAAGATTTTTATCATGGTAAGGAAATACTTATAATTTAGATCTTTTGCATCAGTGTATACACTCCATCATAATTACTTCCTCTAGACTGAAATTTGGGTGAAAAATCAGGTGACATTCAAATCTGGAATGTATTAAATACCTTTGGTTTTGATTGAGTCAGATTTGTAAACAAATGATTTTCCTAAAAACATGAAGTCACATAAAATCCTTTACTATTAATCCCTTATTCTCATCTGACACCATAAATAAACCTCATTTCTCCTCAAGAACTAGTGAGTAAAGCCTATTTTGAAAAATCTCTTTCTGCAAAGATATTAGGTAATTGCTACCTGCTGCCTTGTACTTGCTTCCCTTTAGTTCCTAATGAAGAAAGTAAACAATGTTTTAAGTCAGCCCTTTCTTGGAGCGCTATGTTTTCGGCAAGCTTCTACTATCTTGGCATGTCGACAAGGTCTGCTGCATGATTTACAGTGGAACTGGCAGTGGCAAGCAACCGAATCTTTACCTATGCCAGGTAAAAAATCAGCCTTGCAACATTTTAACACTGCTGCTGCTTCTGACCCACTCACAGGCGTTCTTTTACCACTTTGATCTGACTACCTTCCAACATCCATGACACTAGCCTGGTCATTCTAATTCCTTGCCTTCTCTCCATCCCCGCTTCCAATGCACATGTATAGGAATCTGCTGTGGGCAGTGCTCTGCACTAGTTTCTATGGGAAGATCTTGATGATTTGCTGCATTCTATTTGCCAGTATTTTATTGAGAATCTTTGCATCGATGCTCATTAGGGAGATTGGCCTATAGTTCTCCTTTTTGGTTGGGTCTTTCACTGGTTTTGGTGTCAGAGTAATACTTGCCTCCAGGAAAGAGTTAGGGAGGATTGCTTCCCTTTCAGTTTAATTGAAGAGTTTGAGTAGTATTGGCATTAAATCTTCTCTAAATTTCTTGTAGAATTCAGCAATGAGTTCATCAGGACCTGGAATTTTCTTTGTTGATAAGTTTTTAATCACATTTTAAATTCCAGTAGCTGATACTTGTTTATTCAAAATTGTTGTATCTTCTTGATTCAGCTTTGGTAATTCATACATTTCTAGGAATTTGTCCATTTCCTCTGTGTTTTCGACCCTATGTGAGTAAAGATTTTCAAAGTAGGTATTCATGATCTTCTGAATTTCCATGGGATCTATCGTAATTTCTCCCTTTTCATTCCTTATTGCATGAATTTGAGTTTTTTCTTTCTTGTTCTTGATAAGGTTAGCTAGAGGTTTATCAATTTTGTTCATTCTGTCAAACAACCAACTCTTTGATTCATTAATTCTTTGCATTGTTTTCTAAGTCTCAATTGAGTTAATTTCTGCTCTGATCTTTATAATTTCCTCTCTTCTATGAGATTTGGGTTTGACTTGCTCTTCTTTTTCTAGAAGCTTGAGGTGTAGCATTAGGTTGTTAACTTGTGCTCATTCTGTTTTCTTGGTGTGACAATTTATTGCTATATATTTTCCTCTTAGGACTGCTTTCATTGCATCCCACAAGTTTCAGTATATTGTATCTGCATTTTCATTGAATTTTAGGTATTGTTTGTTTTCTTCTTTAATTTTATCTGTAACCCATTGGTTGTTCAAGAGGTTGTTACTTAATTTCCATGTGTTTATGTAGGTTTTGCAGTTTCTTTTGCTGTTTATTTCTAATTTCAGTGCACTATGATCAGATAATATGCATGGAATAATTTCAATCCCTTCACATTTGGTTAAGCATGTTCTATGGGCTAAGTATGTTTTCTATTTTAGAGAACATTCCATGTGCAGCTGAGAAACATGTATTCTGATGTTGTTAGGTGGAACACTCTGTAAACACCTACTAAGTCCATTTGCTCACAGGTTTGACTCAGTTCTGTTATTTCTTTGCTGTCTTTTTGTCTAGTTGGTCTATCTCTTTGTGACAGTGGGGTATTAAGGTCCCCTATTACAATTGTGTTATTGTAATTTTTTTTTCAGCACCGGGGATAGAACTCACAACCTTGCACCTGCCAGACAGGTGCTTAAGCCACTGAGCCAAACACCCGGCCCTAGTTTTTTAAGGTAGGGTCGCACTATGTAGTTCAGGCTAGCTTTGCACTCACGTTGTAGCCCAAGCTGGCCTCAAACTCACAACACTCCTCCTACCTCAGCCTCCCGAGTGCTGAGATTAAAGGCGTGTGCCACCATGCCCAGCTATGCATTTGTTTTTTCATATCTATTAGTATTTGTCTTATATAGTTGGGTGTTCCTATATTTGGTGCATATGTATTTATGATTGTTAGCTCTTCCTCTTGAATTTTTCCACTAGCAAGTATGTAGTAACCTTGTCTATCTTTTTTGATCATTTTTGGTTTGAAGTTCACACTGTCCACAAACAGAATAGCTATGCCTGCCTTTTTCTGGGTTCCTGTCAAATGGAATATTGTTTCCTATCCTTTGACTTTTAATCTATGAGTTTCCTTGTAAGTCAGATGTGTTTCTTGTATACAGCATATTGTTGGATCCTGTTTCTTGATCCATTCTGTCACCCTATTTCTTTTAATTGGTGAATTGGGGCCATTTACATTGATGGATATAACTGATATGTACTGGCTTAACTTTGTCATGTTATTTTCCTGTTGTTGGTTTCCTGCTTTTCCCCCTTGTTTAATTGTTTGTCCTTCCTGGTCGTTTCTTTCTGTTGTTGTTCTGGGAACTGTAGTCATTTTTGTCTCTCTCTAGTATGTCTTTCAATACTCTTTCTAGGATTGGCTTGGTAGACATGAACTTCCTCAGTTGCTCTTTGTCATGGAAGTATCTTATTTCTCCATCAATTTTGAAACAAAGTTTTGCAGGGTACATCAACCTGGGTTGAAAATTGTTTTCTTTCAGGGCTTGAAATACTTCACTGCAAGCTTATCTTAACTTGAGGGCCTGTGCCAAAAAGTCTGCCATGATTCTAGGTGAGTTGTGTCTTTTCTCTAACAGTTTTTGGTATTCTGTTTTTATGCTGTATGTCTGGAATCTTAATTATATATGTCTGGTTGTAGACTTTATTTTGGTTATGACTGTTTGGCATTCTATATGCTTCACTTGTCTGCATATCTGATTCTTTTCCCATGTCTGGGAAATTTTCTGTTATTATTTCTGTGAACAGTTTTTTTTAAGTCAGTTGCACTGACTCCTGCGTTTTCATTGATGCCTATCAGTCTTATATTGGTTCTCTTTGCATCATCTTGAAGCTGTTGAATTATTATTTCATGCTCCCTTGTAATTTTTACAAGTTCTTTCCTTTCATGATTGCTAACTGCGATCCTGTCTTTGAGGTCTGAAAGTCTATCCTCAGCTTCATTTACACTGTTTTGCCAGCTTTCAATGGAGTTTTTTTATTGCCTAGATATCTCTTTGAATTTGTTTTATGCATTCTATTTCTTTCCTAAGTTGCTCATTCAAGGTTTTCATCATTTTCCCATGTTCCTGTACTTTTTTATCTGTTTCTCTGATTATGCTGAGTAATTCCTTTATTAAGATTGTCATTTCTTTCTTAATCTAAGAGATTATTTCTAATCTGATTTCCGCTATAACTTCATGGATTTGTTTCTTTATTTCACTTGCTATCTTTTCGAAATTTCAGGTGCGTGACTTCCAATGTCCTCTATTTCAATATCCCCTGAACTTGCTCCTGATAGACTGGCCGTTTCAGATTGCATTTTGCTTTTTCATCTTGTCATTTTCACCTCTCAGGTTAATATTTTGGTCCTCCAATCCTACTAGTCTCTAGTAACTGTCATGTGTGTCTTAGGGTCCTACTTTATGGGTGATTTTTGTCCAATTGCTGAATCCTTTAATGAAGTGGAGGGGCCAGTCACCTGGATTCCTCCTGCAGGTCCTTTTGGGTGAGTCTTATATTCTTCCTAGGCTGACTAGTCTAGGAGTATTGATGCAAGCCAACCCTTAGCTCCTATTGTTACTGTGGATTTAGGCTACTCCACACTGCCAGATTTGCTTAGCTATATTGTGTGCCTCAGCTGGGACCTACTGTGTCACTGGGAGTCTCCTAGGCCCTTTCAAGTTCCTCCAGGTTGGAGGAGGCCTTGTCAGCCCTCTCCTCAACCCAGTCAGTGTTCTCTGTATGGAAGAAGGACTCACCCATACTCTTCCTGGGCTTCCAAAGTCCTACAGCTGAAGGGGAGGACTCATCGGTGCTCCTGCTGACCCACTGAGGCCCTCTACTTGAGGAGGAAACCGCACAGTTGCAGGTCTGCCGAGGTCCTCTGTGTGGTTGAGGGACTGTTGAGGCTTCCACCAGCCCACCAGGGTTCTGCAGGTGGTGGACAGATTGCTGATGGTCCCTGGGCTGTTGAGGTCAGCGGGGTGGTGGGAGAGATCCACCAGCCACAGAGTCCCCAGGTTGAGGGCACTGTGTAACAATTATTTTTGGTATCATGGATTGAACTCACAACCTCACGCCTGCCAGGCAGGCACTTATGCCACTGGGCTAAATCCCCAGCCCTATGTTTTTTGAGACAGGGTCTCACTACGCAGTTCAGTCTGGCCTTGAACTCACTTTGTAGCCCAAGCTGGTCTCAAACTCACAATGATCCACCTCAGCCTCCCAAGTGCTGGAATTAAAGACATACACCACCATGCCCGGCTTCCCTGACAAAATTTAAAGAGGACAGGTTTAATTTGACTCATGATTTCAAGGATTCAGTCCATGGCTGGCAGACTCCAAGAAAGAAACATCATGTAGAAGCACATGGTATAGCAGAGATGCTTAGCTCATGGCATCCAGGAAGCAGCACAGAGAAATGGTGCCAGAGAGAAACAAGCAAGAGACAATATACAGTACCCCAGGTCATGCCTCCATGACCCACCCAGACACTGAAAAAGGAGAGTCCCTTGCTAAAAAAGTTGATTTTTTCATAGTTGAGGGTAGAATGGTGGGTACCAGAAGCTAGGGAGAGTTGTGGAAAAGAGGGATGGGAGAAGCTGATCAATGGGCACTAAATTACAGTTAGATAGGAACAAAGTCTTGCATGCTCCTGTACCATAAAGTAATCACAAGTATGCACTGTGCCTTTCAAAAAGCTAAACAAAAGGATTTTGGATGTTTTCACCATAAAGAAGGGATAAATGTTGAAGGACATAGACACATTCATCCCAATTTAAATATTGCACAAAAAGTGTATACATATATCAAAACACCATATGAAATTCCATGAATATGTACAAAAATTTTTATGCATCATTTAAATTTTAAAAAATTAAATTTTGAAAAATAGTACTTCCAGCATGGAAGACTGCTTGAAAGAGGTATCCTTTATATTGAAAGATTAATAGGATTTAAATGTAGAGAATGAAAGAGGGAATATCAGACAAAATTGTGTAAGACAAATCAGTGAGGTGAGAAATCTCCCAAACACTTGCACAACCTAGAGCAGATCAGGTCAGCTAAATCAGCAGGCACCTGGAGGGAAGTCATACATAGTGAGTTTAGAAAGGTAGTTGTCAGGTCCTGGGTATTTGTGGTTAGTCCTGTGATTATTCTGTGTTACTAATTAACATAGAAAGATGTTCTCTCTCTATTAAATGCTGGATTTAAATGATAGGTGTTTAAGGTGATGAATATGCCTACTATTCTGATCTGATCATCACACATTGTATACATGTATTAAAATGTCACACTGTATCCCAGAATATATGCAATTACTATGTGTCATTTAAAAATAAATGATGCATTTTAAAATTTTAAAAACAAAAGTCAACTTTTGTTAATCCGATGACTAAAAAGTTCTTCATCCCAGGAGCACCATACTCTTTGATTCTCTTTGGATAAGTAGTATTACGAGAAAGAACACCAGTTTTGATTTTTCTCCCACATACTATTTTCCCCTTCCCTGATCTTCTATTGTCAAAAGACTTAGACCTTAGCAAATACTCTACTAATACTCTTATTTCCATGCTTCACAAAACATCTAAGCTGAAATCCCTGAATTCAAATTAAGGAAATTGAAAGTGTGAAATCTCAATCAGAAAGACTGAGCAAGGCTAAAGTATGATACAAACAAAATGGGAAAGAGAAATAGAAAACTAAGAAAGGAATACTGCTCATGGAATAATTTTGAATGAAACCACCTTAAAATACAGCTACCTGAACATACCAAAAAACTACGTCAAAATCAAAACTCTATGAAAGCAGAAAAATATTGACCAATTTTTAACTTAACTCATCATCATTTTGTTTAAATTATTGGGTTTATTCATAAGCTTCAATTACTGTTCTATGGAATTGTATAAGACAAGGGTATTTCCATCATATTTGAGGGAATTTTCTATCACTCTTGAGAATCATTCTCTCCAAGGCTATCTTTCAAGGACACAGATTTGACCTTTAATAGTTTTACACAAGGTAAGAAAGAAAAAGAAAGAAAGAAAGAAAGAAAGAAAGAAAGAAAGAAAGAAAGAAAAAGAAAGAAAGAAAAATAAAGCTCTCAATCACTTTTCAGCATTAAGTTTAGCTGTCATGACAATGATTGCTAGTATGAGCCACACAACATTTAATCTTTCTCATTACAGCATGCTGTTACAATAAAGTTTTTCTGAACTGAATTTTGAGCTCCATGTTCTGAGGCAAGCAATCTTTGTCCATTTAACCTAACTTCTTTCAAAAACCTTCGATCCTAAGTGGTGCCAATTGAGTAATTCTTCTGATGTCATAGGGCCAGCAGCCTTGGTAATGCCATGTCTGTTTCTGTTCGATTAACTCTGAATGAGGGAAAGAGTTCTGCTTTGGATACTTGGCAATGTAACCATAAACAGAAGACTAATCTTTCAATAATAGAAGTTTAAGAAAACAAGAGGTGACTGGAACTCTGTTGTAATGAAATTGCCCGTGCATGGCAGTTTCAGGAAGGGTTTTTTTCTTTTTCTTTTTCTTTCGCCTAGGAGTGTTGAGAGAGCCACATTGCCTCTACCCAGTGAAAGTAATTGAGTGAATGATTTCACTTGTTTCTTCTTTGGACTGAATTAAGTCGTTGCCATCTGCAGAGTGTGCTCAATACCATAGGGGAAGGGGGCTGTTTTCTCATGTCATTTATGTAATGGCTATGTTGTCATTTGCCACCTTTGAGTAAAATCAATGTGTAGCAGAAGTTGGGCCAGGTTTTCCATAGCTGGAGTGAAATAGGGAATTAGGGCAATTGTTCAGTTAACTTGAGCACATTTTTAAAGAGCAACACTTTCCTTCAAATTACTCAAACATTTCAGGGAACATTTCCAATGGCTCCAGCCTAACTCTGTTTCAGCAATTGATGTCTGGCCACCACACCTTTTGCAAGGGCCATGACCAGATGTAAGTGGGTGAGGAGTTTTCAGGGGGATGCTTTCTCTTTAAGTAAGAATACAGGAATAAGAAAGATTTGACTGTGCTTCACAAAAGTGACAGGTAGAACTAGTAGGAATCAGCAGGATCTATCAAGGAGGCAGATTAAGCTTAATTGAAGGAAAAGTTCCAGTTTTTCCAGTAACAACATAGGCTCCATTGGAAAGTTTGAAAATCTATGGTTGGAAGTGTTCAAGAAAAGGATTCACAGTGCTTCTCCACTGGTAGCTTACAACTTGTTAAAGGGTTATAAAATCAATTTAGGGACTGGAACCAGAATTTTTTAAAAATTAGAATAGAACAGAAAAGAATAAAAAGTATCAGGGGCATTGCAAAATAAGCCCATATTGTTTGAAGAAAATTTATTTTTAATTGCCTACTTACTAAGTCATAGGGCTAAAAAGTTTTAGAATAGCTTACAACATAAAAAGTTTAAAATACACACATAACATTAAACATATATTTGAGGGGACCAGCTGAACTATATGACTTTCAAGACCCAGAGCAAAAATAAAAATGCAGATATGATGTTCAAAAGGTCATGAGGCAGGAGACTAGGGCATTGCAATGTGGCTAGGGTAACTGGGCATGACCTGTCAACTGCAGAGATCTGTTAGCCGTGGGCACAGGCAGCAGCTCCCAAGACCAGCAGCTGAATGCAATCTCCAAGATCCAGTCTCCCAGCACGAGATCAACTGGGTTTTGATGAGACAGCCTGGATCTTATGTCAGAAAGAAGATATAAATGATGCCAGCCACCAATTTTGCCAACATTGCCCTCTTGTTCTTACAGTGGCCTGTTCTGCATGGAGCACGTATTTTCCCTTCGGAGTACCTTTTCTCCTTAAGCACTTCTTTTGTGCTTCTTTTTTTCTTCTTTATTGCCTAAAGTAAGTGTTAAACTTACATATGCACCAACTGTTCCAACTAATTCTTTGTATAGGATAGTAAAAGCCTGAAAAGCACTGCTGGTTGCTATACCTGGTAGCAGTCACCATCTCCATAAGTTAAAAAGAAATCAGTTCTCCAAGGTTGTGTAATTATTTATAATCAGAAACTATAAAATATTGAGCAGTTTTCTCAAACAGTTAGAAAATATCTTCTTCTTATATTACACACAGCAACATATTTCATAAAGATGGGTTAATGATAGGCCAAAATACGAGGTCATGGCATCACCGCAAAGGTCAGAAATCAAGTCTACAGGAGACCAAGTCCGATGTAATCCAGCACAGGTCTCTGAGGTGATCTGGTTTATTGAAGAGCAGATGTTACTGTAAGGTACTCCTCTTGTACAGAATTCCGTCCATGTCATCAAGGCATATATGTTCAATGACCAGCATATCATGTTAATGAACAAACAATGGCTACCTCTCCATTTGTCCTAGGAAATTCTACATGTGTTTCAGCTTGGAACTTTGAAAGCTTACCATATTATATTATTCTCAGTTCTTGCCATCCAGAGAATTCCATAGAATCCCAAAGAATTCGGAAAGGATTCATGCAGAAGGAAGAGTCATGGAGAGAAATAACAGAGGTAGAAAGGGCCTTTAATCACTGCAGAGGATTAAAATCCTCAAGCCTCAAGATGGTAGCAAGGAAGGTTGTGCCATCCCCTAAGGGAGACAGGTATTCTGAGCTTTGCAAGTGAGCCAGCAATTGGTGTCTCTTTGAGCCATTCAACAGAATAAGTCCCAGTGAGGGAGTGGTATCTAATCATTAGAGAAAAGAACTCAGAGCCAGACTTCTGATTTTTTCATTCTTGGCTATGCCACATAACCTCACTGTAGCCTTGGCAAACCTTTCCTCTCCAAGTATTGAGGCCTGTCTTGACACATCTGTGAAATGTATGTGAGTTCTGGAGTCCTGAGAGGGGAGATGACATGAAACTGCAGCCAGGAACCATAGCTTCCGTGCAGAAATGACAAGGCATTAATGAGCTTCATATCCCAGTGAAGAGTCCAGGCTCTAACCCATTGACAGGTGAGTGTTTAAAATTCACAAAAGAATCAAAGAGGAGTCAAGAAGCATAGACTGTGTTGCAACATAGGACAACACTGTAGAAACCTATACCATAGAACTCCAGGTAGGATACAAATCCAGGTTAACAGAAATATGAAACCTTTATACATACCTATATCTTGTAATCTGAGCAACTACTTTGAAGACAACAAAATGCAATATAGAAGGACTTCTGGGAAAATGGTGGAGTAGTGAGCAGCAGAGAAATAACCTTTCCAAGTTTTGGTGTCTGGACCCTGGAATATAGCAACACGAGGAAGAAAAGGAGGAGAAAGGTGGGTCCCATGGACACAGGAAGGATCTGAACTGAGACTTGCAGTCCACGGAGAGAGATAATTCAGGAAATCAGCAAAAATAAGAAAACCAGGGGTAGTGAACCTGCTGGATGGGAAGAAACAATAAGGAAGCAGTGTGGTCCCCAGCCCCCATGCACTGGCGGAGGTCCTATCAGCCAATGGGCAGAAGCAGAAAAGAAGCCACACGATCCCCAACCCCCATACACTGGCACAGGTCCTGCTGGCTGCCAGGAAGAAACAGTAAGGAAGCAACGTGGCCCCCACCCGCATGGCCAGCAGAGGCTGTACCAGCTGCCAGGAAGAAACAGCAGTGAAGCAATGTGGCCCCCATGCCTCATGCTCCAGAGGTAAAGAAGCAAGCCAAGGGAAAGAAGCAAGGAGGCCGTGTGGACCCCTGTGTGCTGGCAGAGGCCCCATCGGCCAGGGAGAAGCACCAAGAAAGACATGCAGCCTCCCTATGTGCTGGCAGAGGCCTTGCTGGCCAGGGAGAAGCAGTGAGGAAGCTGTGCGGCCTCCATGTGTGCCGGCAGAGGCCCTGTCTGCTGGGGAGGAGTGGTAAGGAAGCTGTGCAGCCTCCTTGTGTGACAGCAGAGGCCCTACTGGCCAGAGAGAAGCAGGAAGGAAGCCACCTCTGCCTCCCCACCACCTCCCCCCCGACACACACACCTGTAAGCAACCAGACATGACACAGGCAGAGATGATAATAACTGAAGTAACTGAAGTAGGGAAGCAACGTGACATTTATGTTGTTCAATCAACTTTGTAGGCCTGGGTAACTATTTAGAGGATAACAATATGTAACCTAGTAACAATTGTGGATTTCCTGCTGTCCTATTACAGTTTTGTTTTATTTTACTTTTCTATTTTACTCCCTTTAAAATTAAAAACAAATCAATATGCAATATATTAACCAATGTCAGTTTCCTATTTTCTTGCTTTTTGAAATTCAGTATCATTGTTTTTATTGTTTTCTTCTCTTTAAAATAAAATTTTGAAAATTAAACAAACAAGTAAAAAGAAATATGAATCTTACCCAACATCTAAGATGACGGATGACTATCTATCCTGTTTCTATCTTTTGAAGCCATCTAAGAATTTTAGAGTTGGAAATGCCTTTAGAGATCATGAGGTTCAGTCTTTCTGTCAAAATACAAATCTCCCCCCACCCCAACAACTGCCACTCAGGTAGCCATTCAACTTTTGCCTGAACGTTTCCAGTACCGTAGAGCTGACCATCAAGAAAGCGCCATTATCTGTGAGTACTTTAGCAATTAGTAAGTGGCTCCTTGTGCTAAGGTCTTACGCACTCCTGCCTCTTCTCTTTTTGCAATACAAATCAAGAAGTAGAGGAGGAAAGAAAATTTTTCTCTGAAAGAATACAATGCTCAACTGTCCCAATTCAACTGTGTCTGAAGAGTTTCCTAGATTTGAGACTTTTCACTGATAAGTTAGAATAGTCTCAGGCAACCTTGGATGGTTAATTACCTTACTTAATAAAAAAAAAGAGTTGGATTTAACATAAGGTGCAAAAGAATATTTAATTTTCCTTCAGACAACTATTATTCCTGGGCAGAAAAGGCTTTTTGGGTAGCATTGTCTCAAATCAAAGGGTTGGAGGAAATAACAAGGCTGCCTCTCAACATGAGTGGCTCTTGTGGGATCACATTTATTAGTATAGTTTCACTTGCTTGGGATATGATTGCCTTAGTGTTCTGATGGGGAAAATACAAAACCAAAAATATCCTGAGTTAATCAATGATGATTACATGGGAATACCATTTATGATCTACAATGATACATTGCTCACAGAAAATATGCGCGACCAATCCAAGCAGAAAAATAATAAGCTTGGAGAAAATATATAAAAGTAAATAGATAAGAGGGTTCTAGTCAGTATTGAAATGCTATTCTCAAATCAGAAAATTCAGGTAAGGAATTTAATCTCTGAAAGTATTAAACCTTCCTATGGCAAATGGACAACATCTAAATATTCCATGCTATCAAGAATTCTAACCATTTTAGATTTTTTTTGGTGAAATTTGTTCCATAAAGATTAAAGATCTCCAAGCATGAGCCCTAAGAATTATAGAGGCAGCCAGTAGAGCCCAGCCTAGGGAGTTGGTCTCCTCAAAACTGGACAATAAGAATGGGACAATACTGTAAGAATGATTTCATAAGGAATGAGAGCTGTACTAAAAGTGAATGAGGGAGGAATAGGGATAAGGGGAGTTTATGTATGGAGACCTTCCGCTCTACAAGTGAAGAAGTCATAAAACCATATATATGAGCCATTTAGACCATATATATGAACCATTTAGAAATTCATTAAACAGTTATATAGAGTCAAGGTTCTAGAGTGGAAAATACTCATTTTCCCTGAGGGCAGGAGAAATCTCAGTTCCTGATTTGTTGCCTCAAAAAATTACTCAGGAAAGAAGGTGGAAAGAAGAGACAAAAGTGCATGTGAACTCTTAGAGGAAGAGGCCCTGATGCTTTCTCTAACTTATGCATACTTCAGTTTGTAGAAGGCAAGCACTTGTACATCCTCTAGGTCATCAGTATCCAACTCCTCCCTTATCTTTCTGCAGGGTAGGAACCAGAAAGCCACTTAGTGTGGATTTTTTTTTAATTCCAAATTTTTAATCTGTACTTACAAATTGACTGTCTAGCAGCACCTGGCTTGCATGCATGCCACTTGGAATAATGATGAAGTTCAAAAGGTTAATCAAGTTATTAACATTTTAAAAGAAGGGAAATTTTCTTTCCCAGGTGGCTTAACAGGTGACTCCTATAAATTACACAGTACATTACAGCGGGCATCCGCTAGCCCAGTTATAGTAAAGAGGCTGTCAACATTTCCATTATAAGGCCCTATTTTCAGAGTTTATAACTCAGTCGTAAAATTCTGTTCCAAGTTGGGCCTTGACTTTCTAGTTGAATTCTCAATTCTGCAGCAAACTCGCTTTCTTCTTTTCTCTCTTTTTTTCCTTTCTTCCTTCCTTCCTTCGTTCCTTCTTTCCTTCTCCTTTTCTTCATTCTTCCTCTGGTGAAAATGGTTTGTGTTTCTTTTTTTTTAATTTTCTCTGGTTTGACTAAGTTAAAGAGGACTTCCACACAGGGAACTTTTTCATTCATTTTATATTCAAGTTCATTTTTCCAATGTTTAGGTATTCAGTCTTTTTTCAGAAAAATTATGAGTCAAGGTGGTTCTAATCAGGATTGTGTTGTAATATTTCAAATTGTAATAAAGATCTGGGTGCAACTAGTTTGAAAGGGGAAAGGGTTCAGAAGAGTTTTTTTATCAGACAAGTATTTCACCTTGCTTCTTGAATTCCAAATGTCTATATTTAATCCCATCCCCTAAAGGTAAAAGCAACAGCAAGTATCCCATTATTTTATGGCAATTTATTTTATCACCTGGGAGAACACAGCAACAGCACAGTAACTTCCAGATGGGGTGTGTGTGTGTGTGTGTGTGTGTGTGTACAGGCCACCAGGGTAGAGAGAAAGACAGCACACAAAATATGATGTGACAGAGAAGGTACACAAGTGATGAGTGGAGGTCCACTGTTCCAAGTCTGGTTGGTCACAGCCTGGGGAGTTTTTATGGGCGATTCAAGGTTGTGATGCAGACTAAACAAACTTTCCTTTACTTTCACCATGACATCCTCCACAACCAGGCCAGAGGGCAGGGAAGACAAAGGCCAACAGCCAAGTCTGCTCCGACCAGAAACCGCTGCCTCACTCACCGCTGACCTTAGACCTTCACCCCCAGAGCCCCTCCAAACCCCATCTCAGACATAGGGAACTTCCCTGCCAGTGGAGGGTAGGAAAATTCCAGGAATGGGGTCAAAACACTCTCACAGGGAATAAGCAAGGACAGAGCAGGGCACAGTGGTACTTGGACAATTATTGCCACAACACCAGACCAAAAGTGTACAACTGAACTTGCTACAGAAAGACAGTAATCTTCTTCAGGATACAGCATTTGTCATGATGCTACCTCTGTAGCTTCTAAAGTTAGGTATCACCTCCCACATGGCAAAAAGAAATCCCAAAGGTAGAGGGCTACCAGTCTCTCTTTACCCAGGGAAAGACCTATTAGCCTCCATGGGCAACTGAGGTTTTTGGATTGTTCATGGGACAGCACTTTCACTTGAGAAATATTCCAATGGAAGGTTCTAAGACTTAGCTACTGAGCTCAGCCCAGGCACATCTGTACAAAGAGCCTCACTCATTTATCCTATTCTCCCCACCCATGGCCTTTTCCCATTTTTCCTAGCTTTTTGTTAACACTCTTGCACATTAGCAAAGGTATTTTTTTTGGAGGGAAACTGTGCCCCTTTATAGCTCATCTTTTCCTCCTCTTGAGTCCTGTAATCATGTCATAATATTTGAATTTGTGATATACATCATCATCATCGCCATAGCAATAAAAACAGTGGCCGTTGTGAAAACAGGATTTGCGATTGAATGAAAGAAAAAATGGAAAGAACTTAAGAGAACAGCTGTTCCTGCCTCCTGCCATAGACAGGTACACAGCGAAGCAGACAGAAGACTGCTTTCCATCAACACATCCCACTCACACAAATAGCATGCGTCTCCTCCATGTTCTCCAACTAAATGCCTGACTGTCTCAGCCTGGGACAAACTAGCCAAGATCTTCAGATGGCAAAGACTGTGTCTTTTCCATCATTTTCCCTCTAACCTTCTACCCACTGTCTGAGAACAGTGGATACTTGTCCGAGCGTGTTGAATGATGGAAATGCCGTACGTCGAGCCTATAATCAGTTTTGCAGCCAAGATTTGTTCCTGATGTGTCAGAGTAAAATATTCTCTGCTATAATTTAAATCTTTTGAAACTTCCAATTTCCCATGTGAAAAAAGTAAAATGTGTAAGAACAATCATGAAATAATTTTTTTATTCTGATGTCTAAGGTAAGTTAGTGATTTTAGTCTTTTAATGTCCTGCTTGAAATTCAACAAATTCTTCATCTTAATAATCACCTTTTTGTTAGAACATTCCTGATACACTCTATTTCTCTGTTGTGTTTTAAATTCAGCTTGAAACTCAAAGCACTGAATGAGGATTCTGAAAACTTCTAGTTTAGTCCTACTATCACTAGCAGAGAGACCCTCACCCCAAGACAAGTAACTGCTCCAAGCTCAACTTTCCTATCCATAAAATTCCTATGTCTATCACAATGATTGTTGTGGAGAGAAAATAATGTATGTGAAAGCTTTTGAAATGCTTAATCGTACAGAGTTGCAAGTATAAATATGTTTAGAATTATTTAGACAAGGGTGTTTCCAGTGCACAACCTAAGATTGCTTCCCAAGGTGGGAATGAGTTTTCAGTCACAACATTGTGTTTGATAAAGGAAAAAAAAACAGATCATAGGCAAAGGAGCAAAAGCAGATTTCATTCAGGAATTATTGCAATGTGTGTGGAGGGGGAGGCCTCAGTGTAAAACTGAACGCAATTCAAAACACCATAAAGTAGAGATATATTGCCAAAAAACAGGTTAAGCCTGGAGTAGGGAGTGGATGGAAAACTAAGACATCAAGGGGAGGTAATTTTTGCCAAACTGACCTAACAAAGTCCTTGCTGAAGGCAGGCCATAGCTATCAGATACCCAGGGCAGGGCAAGGGGAATTTAATGAAATATCAAGAGCCAGCAGATATCAAGGTTGGGAAGGACCTCACCAAGGCTCATTTAGAAGGATTCTTGCTAACACTGAGCCAATGTGAGCCCAGCAACTGCAACCAAGGTCAGAGGCTCTTGAGAAGAGAGCTCAGAAGGCATTTTAAGCATTATAAGTAAGAAGAATTTTAAAGGAACCTATCTTCTTTCTCTCTGAACATGTGAATAGCTCGGTTCTAGTTAACAGACTGAGAAGCTGACATTTCAAGCTCTACTTTTCTTAAAACAGAAACTACCAAAATGCATGTGTATACTTGAAAGTGAAATGTTGTTTTGCTATGAGCTTCTTTCCCTTTTTTGCTATTTTAGTCTATTATCATTTCTTCCAACTTCAATAAGAATGACAACTCACCAGATACAATAAAAATTTTATCTTTTAATTGTTAAATTTTTATTTCATATTTTGTTTACTTTTTCTGTGGTACTAAGGATTGAATCCAGGGTCTTCTCACTAAGCTACATCATCAGCCTTTTATTGTTTCTCCTTGAGACATGGTCTTGTTAAGTTGCTAAGTTGTCTACGCTGGGCTCGAACTTGCCATCCTCCTGCCTCAGCTTCCTAGAGGGCTAGGATTACAAGTATACACCACCACATCTGGCTCCTTATTAAGCTAGAGTCTGGGTTTTCTTTTAGAGGAGGGTCCACAAATAATCCAAGAATGTGTCCAAAAGTCCTCGAGTCAGGCTTTCATCAGCCTGATACATGAAGATGAATTTGCATTTCACCTTGGACCAAAAAACCATACCTGTCAGCACTACTAATTTTGAAATTTCTGACCTGAGAGCACTGTGTAACTTCCTCCTCTCTCTTTCTGCATCAGTTCTCCACTTCCATCAAAGGTGCCCATTTTTATTCCCTTCCTATGTAGGGATTACGTTATGAAGAACTGGTGTTCTCAGCCTTTCCCTTTTACAGATATCCAAATCATTCTTGTGCCTACCCCAATCAGTGTTTCCTTCATGACATTTTCCTTTATAAATGGACAAATCCTGGCCTCACTTTTGTTTTCATTTCACATGTAACTTTCCTGGGTTGGTTTGGTTTGCTTTGGTTTGGTTTGGTTGGGCTAGGTTTGGTTTTTAGACCTTAGATTCTGTATGTCGTTACACTTTCAACTAAGTTTGATTGAGTTAACAACTTTGATGATAGACATGGGATTTCGCAGTGGGCTGGAGGTTTAATGTACTTTGCTTTTAATCATGACAATAGTTCCATTGAGCAGGGTATATATTATTATCTTCATGTTGCAAAAGAAGAAAATTAAAAATAAAGAATCTGTGCATGAATTAATCAAGGTCACACCCACAGCCGGACAGATGTAAGGAAGTCGCATCCTGATTCCAGCTTCCGTATTCTTGCTACTAAGTTAATCAGACTTGCCACCCCACTCCTCTTTCTATGGTCTCATTTCCAATCTTTTTTGCCAAGGTTCTCTTCTCTGCTCTCAACTTATTATTTGTCAGCCAATCATTCAATTGCTCAATTCATTCATTTCCCTTTTCCTTCATTTTTGTCTTATCATGTTTTGCCACAAGTATCAAAAAAGCCAGAAAACCAACATGGCATTATTCGTTACTTAAATAAGTGATGTAACTGCATAATAATGTTTATCCTGAACTCTTGGGTATTGTTCATATGACAAGAATATTGCAATATTTTGGGGAGAAATTTTTCTTTTAAATAAAAACTAACCTTTCCTCTAGTATAATTACACAAATTCTATTTTTATATTTGTTACTCTAGAAAAGTTAGATCAGCTTCAAAATTATTGGTAATGTCATGCTAAATGCTATTCAATACATTATGATATATAGAAAATACCATGCCACATAGACTGTCTAGTTATAATACAACTGCATTTTGTGCCTATCAATAAAAGTTCTGGTGAACTCTACTTCACACTGTTCTCATAACTTAAAAGGCTGTATGATGTATCTGTGCATTAGGAATTCATAGGCTGCATTAAGGAATATGATTTTATCAAGAAAGAGAACTTCTGTTTTGCTTCACATTCATAAGAATGGAGTGAACTTACTGCATATATGTTTTTCTCAGGTATAGTTTGGGAGAATTTCCTGCAGAATAAATTTTGAGTCTACATTTTGAATTTTGATTTTTGTTCATTCCCTGGACTTCCCATACCTGCTTTGCAGGATGATTTCTTGCCTTACAACTTCATGTCAAAACACTGGGGGGAATCAGATCAGTGAGAAAATTGTGCATTCCCATGTTCTTTCTATAGAGGACAGCTAGAAAAACTGTTCATGGAGTAGACTACAAGTCATAACTGTGTCTTGCAAAATCTAGTCCAAGTGAAGCCTAACTCAGCTCCTACTTAGGTGGATCCCCAAGTTGTCTACAACATTTCAGAGTCTTTTAACACAAGAACAACAGAGGGAAACTCAGAAGTTAGTTGTGAACAAATGCAGCTAAAATGTCTTTGCAATTTTTATAAACACTATCACCATGTATTAATTGCACTTAAAGCGCCCCTCCTATAGCTTTGAAGTGAATCTGTGCAAGCAAGAGGGGCTCTGAAATATGTTTTATTTATTTTCTAGGCAAATCTGCCTCTGATAATTAGTCACATAACCACCTTCCCTAAGTGATTTTCAAGGCACTGTAGAATGAAAGACAGGTCAAACAAAAACAAAAAGAGGGTTATCTAGAGGAATGAATGTGTAAATAGAATTAAATCTTGTAGGCAAAATCATTAAATCCAACAAACTTTAGAGTTCTGGTTGTAAACCTTGTTTGTTTGCTTGTTTTTCACCCCCAGATAGACATCTACATATAATAATTGCACAAAAAGAGTTTCATAAATGAATTAATTAATGAATACATGTACAAATGAATGCCTGTGAAAATCAGAATTTTTTTGTTTTTTTTTTGCAATTTGTGAAGAAATCTAAATATGATGCCCATGCATTAGCCAGATGTGTAGTCATTGTGTATCAAGTGTGGGTCAGCAAGGTGTCATGCTTGTCCATGTGTCTTTTTAATAGGCTTAGTGTGACTAAACATTTCATGAGTTGGCTTCCGGGAGTCAGATAATAATCTTAAGCACTAAAAAGAAAGATAATAAAAACATATCACCATTACCTGTAAGCATTTTTGGGAAAATCTATCTTTTTCTATGCAGTTTTTAAATGTAGTTTTAATGTAGTTTCTTGCCATTTTTTTTAAAAAAATGGTTGCAGTACATAAGGCCTACCTTTCAAAGCTCTCCAAATTAAGTAATATTCCTTTTGTATTTTCAATGTTGGCAATAAAGCTTTGATTTTAAGCCTGAAAAAATAACTCTTGTAAATATAGCCTTGATAAGTAAAACAGAGTGTGAGGTAGGTAGGAAAGAGAGCCAAATTCATGATCCCTGAAATTACAGTGTCTGCCCCACACCTGTCAAAGAAGTTGTAATTCAAACGATGGTGTTTTCAAACAGAGATTGTTGTCTAACAGTGAACAACAGTTTCTACCCAAATAAAAATGTTTTTAAACACTCCTGGATGCGAATCCAATATGGAAATGGATTTGAAATAAACATTAAACATTTTTCCATCTGTTGCTCTGCTGAGTCACTGAAGAATAACCTCCCCAAATGTTCTTATTTTCAGACATTGGTCCATGACTGCCAGACATGAAGAAGAAAGAAAATCTAAAACTCAGTGATTCCACTAAGTTGTAAAAGATGCACTACAGACACACTGCTATGTGAAGATGAAGTCGAGGATTAACACTGGAGTCAAACCAGGGGAAACATTCCTAGGTTGTCAGGACATTTCATCCAACAATTAATCATAATCAGCACATTCCAATAACTTTGATTAATTTATGCTTAATTTTTCTAATCTCAAAATTTCTACCAAAACATATTTACTTTACTTTTCTAATCTTTAGAGGACATTGTTTTCCAATGAGGTTTAGAAACTTGAGGAAGAATCTGGAGCAAGAGAATCATAAGATAAAGGGAATGGAATGAGAGACAACTGGAATACATGATGGATGAGTGAGATTTCCAATATAAGAGCAAGAAAGGAGAGAAGACTTTGAAGTAATCAACGGGCTCTACTACTATTTCTCACATTTCAGTCATGCCTTTCCTCTGAGGAGTGCAGTACAAGCCAAAGGAGTTGGCCCCAGCCTTCTCAAAACTAGAGAAACTACACAAAGTCATAACCCTCCCTCTCACCCTCATCTCTGGTTACTTTCACAGTCACTTCCTGGCACCAACCCCCAATCCCAATTGTGGAATCACCTTCAGAAGGTGCCTTTCATAGCCTCTATGTCATTGTGGGTAAACTGCACATTAGCCTCAGGGTGTATGGGGTGATGTGAATGGGAAGTAGAGAGAGATACAAGGAAGGAATGTCTCTTACAAAGGCCAAAGAAATTTCTTTAGCTGATAAGAATCTTAGTAATCATAACTAAAATCCCAGTAGAACACTTTAAAAATCAACAAGCTAATTTTTTTAAATTATATGAAAAAGCAAAGGACCTAGTACAGCCAAACTAATTTTGAAAAGTTGGAAGACTTATGCAACCTAATTTTAAGACTTGCTATACAGCTACAGTAGCCTAGACATTATGGTGTTGGTGAAAATACAGACATATAGATCGATGGAACAAAATGGAATTAGACAGAACTGAGGCAGGAGAAGAGGGCCCAATGCTCCCCCAAAAGTACTTAAATTCTATTGCTGCACCAAACACCCTACAGCCAGCTGTGCTGTCTCAGGCACCCAACAGCCAAGGGACATTTGCTTTGGCTGAACCAGGCTGCAGTTACAGACCTATCCCAGATGGCTCCACCCACCTTGAAACCTTCCTGATGGCTCTGTGCCTCTGCAGCCCTCCACATTTAGACCCAGGAAGGTCCTCCTCTCCTTACCCATAACCAAACAAAAATGTTTACATAGTGTGTGCATGAATTTGCTGTTTTTCCATTATAAGCAATCGTACCCTTAGCAGGTTCAACCTGTGTAATGTTCCAGCTTATGTTGCAACATAAGTCCTAATAAAAAGCTCTCTCTTGCTTATTCATGATTTTGACATGGAGTAGAGCATGCTGAGCAGATAACAAGAAAAACCACTGATGCCAAAAGCTGCCCACAACTGGGGCTTTTAACACTGGAGGCAACTGGTGGTGCACAGAGAATAACCGAGAGCAAAAAAAATAGCTGGCAGCTGCCATCTGCATTGACAAGAACAGTTTCCAGCGTCTGCCAGTAGCTGCTTGCTCTTAGATGCAAGAAGAATGATTAACATGAAATAGAATTGATATCTGCTAGCTTTAAAAGACTAGGGTTATTACCACTAAAAGAGCTCACTTTGCTAATTATGATTTCAATACAAATTGAGCAAGAACCCTCAGCTGATTGTGAACACAGTGGAGCACTAAAGAAAAGGTCAATGATGACAATTGCTAGCAGTCTCAAGAACCAGCCCATATTTGATTTGCTTTCTATGTCCAGCTAAGAACTCATGCTACTGGTGACAGAACTACGCATGCATGACCAGTCAGGCTTCCACAAAGGGTTAAGGCACTCCAGTAGATAAATAATGTAATCTAGTCAAAAATAGTACTGGGATAATTGAATATTGCTATGCAAAAAAATAAATAAATAAATACTCTTCAACCTATTCCTTGCTCACTATATAAAAATTGACTTAAAAAGAATTGTAGACCTAAATACACAACACAAACACAAAACTATAAAACCTATACATGATAACATTGGAAAATATTTAAGACCTTGATCTTGACAAAGATTTCTTACACAGGGCACAAATAATATGAACCATAAAAGAAGTAACTGATAAATTGACCTCCATCAAAATTAAAACATCTTCACTCTAGAATACAAGGTTAAGAAAGTGAAAGAACAAGGCATAAACTGGAAGATGTTTCTAAAATATATACATGATAAAGGGCTGATGTTGAGAATATATAAAGCTTCTCAGAATTCAATAATAAGAAAACAACTCAATAAAAAAGTACAAAGAGAAAGAAAAAAATGGAAAAAGATTTGAATAACACATTTTACCAAAGAAGATACATAGAGTAAATAAATACATGGAAAAAAAGAGGCTGAATATCATTAGTCAATGGGAAAATACATATTTAAGAGATACGAAAAACAAATATACTACTGCATGCCTATTAGAATGACTTAAAACAGACTACTGCCAAATACTGCTAGTAAGGATGTGGAACAAAGAAAATGTTACCAAAGTAAAAGTAGCCAGCTCAAAGGTCGTCATATAAATGGTATTATTTACATGACATTCTAGAAAAGACAGAACTAAGGACAAAATTGTATCAGTAGCCCTCAAGGACTGGCGTAGGAATTATCAATGGGGGACATGAAGGAAACTTTTAGAATAATGAAAATACTCTTTATCTTGATTGAAGTGGCAATTTTATAACTGTACAGATTTTTTTCAAAATCCATAGAACTGAACACCTAAAAAGAGAGAATGTTATTATATGTACACGATGTATATAATGAACCCCCAAAAAGCATTATAATAAATTCCCAATTAATTGCATACAAATCATCTCATGAAATGTGATTTTTGTCATCTATTCACATTAAATCAGGATAAAATCAGTGTATTACCTGAGTTATTGAAACTTATTTTCCTCCATGTTTGCTACAGATGAATGTTGTTCAGAGGTGAAACTTTATTCAGTATTACTGCCATGAATTTTTTTTCTATAGCAATTGCCTGTAATGTGATATTATACTCATTTTTCAAACAGATAAAAACCATTTCTTGATTACTAGACTAGAGGTCTACATAGGACTCAGTTCTTCCCAGTTCTGGGCCAGTGAGATATGATTCAGGATTCTTTGATAAATTTTCATAAGGTATGATCAGATGAGATTAAATATTAGAAAAATAAATTCAAGCTTAGTTTCAGTTGGTCCACTGTGGCAGAATTGTTAAATGGTAGATAATAATATCACACAGCTGGGGAACATGACCAAGACTGCAGTTGCTACACTTAAAAGGAAAGAAACTGACTGAAGACATTTTAAGTGGTCCAGATATTACAACTCTCAGGTCACTCAAAAGCAAACTGCTAAAAAGGTAATACAAAAATCTAGGAACATTACTTATTTTAATAGTGAGTGGAAACAAATTATGTACATGGACTTTTTAGTCCTAATCTCTCTGTTGGATGATTCTTCAGACTGGGAGCCAATAGCCCAAGGTTCTACTTCCATCTATGTGCAAACTTTACATTTTCTCCACTGCTTTCTCCATGTTTGAACTAAATAACCCATCAATGTTGATAGGATATTGCTATGAACTTGAATTCAGCAATGTTTTATGACTCCCCAGAAGACAAGCAATCTATGCAGGGGCTAGCTTCATGGACATGCACTTACGCACTTCCACATAGTCCCCTGGTTAGAAAGGCCTGTGCTTGGTTTTATGGTCCATTGTTGCCATCTTGAAATCCTTAATAATTTTTCACTTGCTTGCTTATTTGTTTGAGACAGGGTCTCACTACGTAGTTCAGGTTGGCCCTGAACTTGTTGTATAGGCCAGGCTGCGCTTGAACTCTCGGTTATTCTCCTACCTTAGCCTCTGGAGTACTGGGATGACAGCTGTATGCCATGATGCCCAGCTGAATCCTGAATAATTTTTATCACAGACCCCACATTATTTTTTTGCACTGGATTCCACAAATTATGTGCCTACCCCTAGCTCCTCAAATACCAAATCTAGTATGAAGACTCTAAGTTACTCTTTATATATAGTTGGTCACTTAGGTCACATGTTTGACTAATATTAACCAAATTTATCTTAAAACACTTTAGTTAAGAAATTATAGAGACTAGGTGTAGTGGCACATGCCTGTAATCTCAGCACTTAGGAGACTGGGGCAGGAGTTCTAGGCCATTTTGGCCTACATAGTGAGTTCAAGGCCAGCCTGAACTAGATAGTAAGACCCTGTCTCAAAAAAAAAAAAAATTACAGAGGCTAGTTGGACTCATACAATTTCTAGGAACTTCTGTCAAGGCAAATATGTTGCAAAGAGAAGTCATTCCTATTCCAGGTAAAATAAATTTTAGAAAAAAACTTGATAAATTTTTATTTCCCTGTTATCACCTATCTTAAAATGGAACCACATATTTATACTTGTTGTTGTCTGAGTTTTCACTTTAATCTTTTGTCAGTTTTTGCTCTTAGAACCTTTACAGTTTCATTTAGTTAGTTAGTAACTCAGTAAGTATATAATGAATGCCTACTGTGTTTCAGGCATTGTGTTTAACTCTATTATACAAAATCGAGAAACAAAATCAAATAATAAAAAAGAAAACGCAACTTTCTTCTCTCATGAAAACAAAGTCAATAAAATAGGCACTCTTGATCTTCCCTTTTATAACCTTTATAATTTTGTCACATATTCCCCACAGCATTGATTTTTAATATATGAACGTAGAACAACAATATGCTCTATACCAGATTTCTCAATAACAATATAAATGGTGTGTTTTTTTAAATATCAGGTTGTATTATGTAATAGTGAGAAAAAGCTGGCCTACAAAAATGGATGGGCCTGTGTGAAAGATATGTAGTAAAGGTTTAGCGTTGCTCCTAACCTAAACCATTTCATCTTTCTTCCCCGCATAGTATATAGCATGTACTATCATAGTCTATCTCAGTGCTGGCTTCCAGCCAGTCAGCCCCTGAAGCTGGCAGGAGCCAGGGCAGTGGTGCCTTTTATAAGTAGGCTAAAAGCATTTGGCTTGCATCTCACTGAGTCTTTCTGCAAGATGGCAAATACATAACCCAAGTGCTCTGGAGCGGAGCTGATTTTAAAAGCTTTGGAGCAACTGAACTTTCTCTTAATCGTGGTCCAAACAAAAACCAGTTGGTCCCCTGCAGTCTTTCTTCATCCTTAGCAGTGTAACTGGGTCTCTTTGGTTCTGTAAAAGCATCCCTCTCAAGCAGTCACCATAACACAAAGCAGCAGATGCCTAATATCTATTTCCATAGCAGTTCCCAGGCTGAGGAAATGACAATGGTTTGAAATTAAGTTGAACCTGAAAACATCCCAGGGTTCATTTTTATTTGAGGTCACAAAATCAACAAGTGCCACTTTTCTAGGCTTGGCAAAGGGGAGCAATTTAAGGATGTCAAATGGTACTCATATGTTTGGATATGAATGAAGGGTTGAGTTGGTTATATCCCCTGACAGCTGGGCAGAGGCATATTTAGTCCTAGCAAGGAATATGAAGGATTTTGCTCCTCCTTACAGTGAGAATGTGTTATTTTATGTGATCAGACTATCACCTCCTCCCTTGCTTTTTTCAGGGAACATCTCTTTTTGTGGGAGCCATCAATTTAGTGTTCTAGAATCCCACCCCACAATTGGACACATGGCCAGTAGAAGCTGATCAGAATCTTCCTCTGAGCTTTCTCAGTACGTATTTCCTGTCTGATCACTAGACCATAACAACATAGGACCTTAAGTTCTTGGAGTCTCACAGAGCCAGTCAGCTAGAGAGGATGTGGCTAGAAGGCAGAGAGAAGCAGAAACAGGAGACAATAATGGGGTCCTGATGTGCCAGTGCCTCAACCAGATTACACAGAGGGCAAGTCTTCTGCTCCACTTGTCATCTCAAAACATGAGATAAAGCATGTCCCTGTTGTGTTGTGTTTCATTTATATTCTTTCCAGCTGGATTTCTGACACTTCTGAGATGAGTCCTGGCCAATTTACCCTCTAATTGGAAAGCTACATGAACAGCAAGCAGATTCAGGTAGAAGTCAAGAGAATGAAAGAGCCAGATCCCTAGACTCTCGGAAGCTCACCTCCAGCCAGTTAATTTCCAAAAGTTCTGTCAAATTTATGGCACCAAATTTATGGGTGCAACTGATTAGAACCTAGCATTCTTTTGGGGACAGAGTGGCCATGTCAGTCATAGTGCATGTGCTGTTAGTTAGGCAGGACAGGATTAAGGGTGAGGAGAGAGGAACCAAAGCTAGGGCCTGTAAGCCAGTACTCTACTTGCCATACAGCTAACACAATGGAAGTGTGCTTATGTCCATGCACTTTTATTTATATCCCTAGTTTGTTCCCTTCTGCCCATGAGTAGCCTCTACATCAGTAACATCTATCCAAAGGTAGAAAGGGGATTAAATTAATGCCATTCTACATTTCTATGAAAGGGAGTTCCTTTTGAAACTTCAACCTACATAAGTTCATAGGCATGTTAATTCAATAAACCAATGTGAATGGGATGAAAATGGAAGACTGTAAAGCCAAGGAAACAAATTGAGGAGTAATTGAACTAAAAGCGATCAAGTTACTCACCATAAGGTGGGGGAAGTTCCTAGTAAATACAGAGTGGGGAAAGGCAGAGATTAAAACAATAAAACAAACAATGCCCAAAATAATGAAAAGATTTTTATCTCTCTTGTGTATACAATCAAACACATGGAAGAGAAAATTATTCAAAGATTACTAGAAGAAACATTTTCTTAGAAATGGAGAAAAGTCTGAATTTGTTAGTTAGAAAATATATGCCGTATTGTGGGCATACTGGGTTTGTCTGTCTGATAGCCATTTCCCTTGATCTTCTATGATAGCAAAAGTTTTTCACTTAGATTCCCACTTCTCCTCTACATGATTTCTATTCTCTAGAGATGTTTAGCCTATGCCCAGTGTCAAGTGTAGGCTCTCATTAGTTTATGTCAATGAGAAGTTGGCTATCAGATCAATTATGCTCAGAACAGAATCTGTCTTTTGTGTCTATAACTATTATATTTACTGTGGGTGTTCAACAGTTTTACAATGCATTTAGGTATTTATTTATTTATAATTCAGTAGGACACAGTATGTGCAGCTGTTTGCTAGAGACCCAATCTTGCACAGCATTCCTGTTTCAGTTTCCGCTGAAGTCACACTGCTAACCTGAAATCACCTCTAATGACAATATTCACATCACAGAAACTAGCCAACACTGCAAATCAGAACTAAAGTTTATTCTTGGAGAGCTGTTTGTTAAATGTTTACCAGCATACCAATGAATACATAGTTCTTTAAATTAAAAACTAAAATTTTTAAAGTCGATTTTAGAAAATTCTAAGCCATTATATCTTCAAGAATTGTCCTTTTTCTACTAATTCTACTAGTTCTTGGAAAAGAACAGCTAATACTCATATGATTAGATCAATTTTGCACACCTATATCTGGTAATCTAAGCAACCTTTTTAAAGGTAACAATATGCAATATTACAATCATTGCTAAATTCCTGCCATCTTGTTTTGAAAACATATACTGTTATTGTTTTGGGTTTGTTGTTGCTGTTGTTGTTTGTTTTTCTCTTTTGCTTTTGGTGTTTCTTTTCTGTGTCTTTTTTTAAATTAAAAAACAAAAGAATTGTCCCTCTCCAGTGTCTCTTATTATTATTCTGTCTTCCATATCTCTTAAACTCTTTTCTTAGTTTTTTTAATCTCTCTTTCTGTATTACAAGTTTCAGCTTTGTCATCCAATTCACTAGTTCTTTCTTTAGCTTTGCATAATCTGACATTTAATCTTATTCGTGGAGGTATCAATGGCATGCTTTTATTTCAGGAAGCTCTATTTGTTGTTCAAACTCACCTCTTCCTAGTGTCCCGTTCTTGAGTCCCATTAATCATTTTAACCATCTGAAGCACAGTAATTTTATAGTCTTCCTCAGATTGTTCTATTACTACAAGTGTATAAGAACATTACTACTCTGATTTATAGAATCTCCTAACTTTCCCTCATGATAGATTACCTCCTCATGGAATTTAAAAGCTTTAATCGTCCTCCTCCTTCCTGAACAAAACCTAAAAGATATCTGCACCCATGGGGTATGAAAGTCCTACAACAGAATCATTTCACTTCTGTGTTCTGAAACAAGTTTTGAAGTTGGATTCTCTACTTGTACATTCCAGCTTTAAACTAGCAATGTAAATTACAAGTTCACCTCTACCTTGATGGCCAGGAGCTTTAATTTCTCTCACATTTTTCAACCAGAAATCCAAAAAGTAATAAATTTTCTAGTCCTAACAGCTGAACCAGTGAGTAGGTTTTTACCAGTCTCCCTTTACCAGTGAAGTAGCTTCTTCTTTCAAGGGTTGCAGCTTTAATTACAGATCTCTGTTCTATCTCCCTGCCTCAGTTAGGTCCAGTTCCATATGTCCCATGTTTATATGACAATGAAGTCCTTGCCTCTAATCCTCTTATGCAGTCTAATGTCTTTCAAAACCCTTGCAGCATTTGCTCACAAGTTTACCGCTCAAACCTAAAGCTGCCTTTATTTCTGAGATGCCATCATACCAGAAATTATCTTTTTAAAACTAATTTATGTATTTGAACTTTATTTTTACCAATTGTATCTAGTATGTCTATCTTTTCATAACTGGAGGATGTAAGGTGAATGGAGGTTATCTTAATTCACTTGACCTGTTGCCAGAACCAGAACACGATGTTATTTTTGTAGAAGTATATCTCTCATTTAATCTATTTGTTTATGTGCATAAAGAAAAGTCTAGAATGATTTCCAGTTAGTGGTTTTGATTATATGTCTAGAGACTCAAATGAGTTGTTTGCATACTTGTTTATCTGCTTAACTTGCTTATATTGGTGTAAATTGTTTGATTATTTTAAGTTACCTGTCTCTTTTTAACTGATAAAAAAAGAAATTGTAGATAAATGTTAGTGTCTTCCTATATCTGTTGGATAAAAATCCAGTCTTCTTAGCATACTACCCAAGATGCTCATGATTTGACTCACCCCACCTTTCCAGGTTCATTTCTCAATGGTCTCCCCATATTTCCTGCCCTCTGGCTCACAAGACAACCTAATGTTTCCCACACATGACTCTTATTGCCATATTCTCATGCTTAGTAAGGGTCTTCCCTTGACCAAAATTTTCACAACATGCCTTCACCTTCACAGCAACTCCCAGGGTTATTCATTCTTCTTAAAAACCACTTCATAATCCTTTATCTCCTCTTTTAGTCTTTCCAGTCCTTAACATGCAATACTTGCCATATTAGGTCACGTTTATTTATCTGTTTCCCTCTTTAGAGAAAACCAAATACCATATCTACAATTTTTATGCCTCATTTATCCAATAAATGAGCTCATGAATAAATAAATGAGATGAATGTTCACCTCTTGCTGAGTTAAAAGCAGATTTCTCAAGGTTTTCATACAAGACTGTGTGTGGGATGGAGGTTCACTTCAGATGCCACATAATTATTTGTTTCTTCCTGTGGGTAGTAGCAAATTGGGTTGTTTGGGGTATCCTTGGAAACCTATTGAGAATTCCTTAGAAAAAATGGCCCATCATATTTTGAAATGCCTCAAACATAAATTGTCTTTAGTTGTCAAAGCACTTTTGCAATGAGAATTTCATTTGATCCGTTGAGGAGATGGGCCAAAGAGTCATGTCACCAGTTAGAAAAGGAAAAGAAAGGAAAGGAAAGGAAAGGAAATGTTTAGTGTTGAAGAATTGCCCAAACAACTTTGGGAAGCAACTTTGACTTAGTTCTTCCATTGCCCAGTCCAGTGACCTGTGTGTTTGACTCTTCTACTATTAGCCTCAACAACTCTACAAGAACCCTGGTCCCTACTGTGATAGGAGCTATAATACCAGCTATAACACTGTGATGGTTTAAGGGAGCAAGGCTCAGACTAACGATGTAACAACACCAGCTTTGCCCTGACTTGATGGATCCCTTCACGTCAACCCTCTGTCCTCCACAAACAGCTTCAGTTTTTCATCTCCAAAAGGAAAAGGCAGTAACTTCTAAGGGGCTTACTCTTGATGTTCCATGAGACTATATCTGTGAGAATTTGCTGAAGGAACCAAATTCAGTTTAAGTGTTCAACTTGTTTCTTAGTCACTTTGTTTTGATATCTACTACCAAGGCCCAGCATCAGTGCCTGGAGTACTTTCATTGTAGGACCTGAATCTTAAAGCCACATTCATGTTGAAGTCTTTTCACCATGATTCTTTCTAACCTTAGACTCTTCTATCTGTTAAGAGACCAAATGGAACTGTTGTAAAACTGAAAACACTTAGACTTAACCAAAAATTGTAACAGCAATTTAAGATAGCCTGCAAAAAATAAAACAACTCACCCAGCATGGTAGACAAACCTACCAGAGACATGTCTCACCCATTTTTCATTTCCTTTGCCCCCTTACACACCAACAATTCTTTAGCTAGTGTTTTATTAATTTGTTACCCAGCATATTTTTAACAAAAGCAAGAAGATCTACTCTAATTGCCCATATGAAATAGGGGTAATTTTACCGAGTGCTTTTCCCTTCTTGTTTCATTTTCATCACACTTTAACACCTTGTGGGTTACTATAAGGAGTGCAAAGTGAGTACAGTATGTTTTCTTAAGGAACCAGACAGTTAATCTTACACTATAGTCAGAAAACTATACTCTGAATGAGGTAGAGGAACTAATATATATTATTTAACATTTCTTGCAGTGCTTCCATTGGTATGAAATAAATGCATTAAATCACAATGCAGCTAACAGGTAAAAGGCAAAACAAGAAAATACAATCCACAGCATTTATCTGTAATCTTCATGGGGGGACTGGAGCTGATTGCTTTTAACTCTTCATAATTATTTTATAATTTTATCTTAGATGGAAAATACGTTGTAGCATTTTCTTCTAATAAAGAAAATAAACATGTACCTGCTATCAGAGCACAGAGTGAGAACAGCGCTAATCGCAGCCATAGTGAAAGTTCACACAGCTGACAAATAAAAAAAAACTCACCAGGACTGACTTGTTGAAGTTGACCTATAAATATGGCACAGAGCCGAAGAAGGAAAGTTGAGTAAAACTGCTCAGTTTGTTTTACTTTTCTAGTGAAATGACCATTTGTTTCCACATAGTCCCAAAGCTCATGTCTTTAATGGCCATTACTCCACTGTACTGGCATGCTCCTGAGGGCTTTGCTTATTCCCTAATTATCAAAAAGTCTGCTGGAATTTATTAAGAAATTATAAGTAATATCCCAAGTACCTTCAAAACCAAGTTTGGCAGTATCCTTAACTCTTGCATCAGTGGTAGTCTCCTTTGCTTTCTCTGAAACAGAGTATAATTGGACAATACGGGAACCACCTGAGTCAAAGATGAGGTGGTCAGTTATTTTCTAGTAATTGCTGTTCCCATAACCTATTTTAAAAGTATTTCAAATGGGCACATAAGGACAAAATAAACCCGTTTAATTAATAAAGCATACAAGTTATGCATAGCTTATTTAATTAACTAGCATGATGAAAATACAATTCACTTAGGTGGTGATAGAAAAATCAGATCCTTGATTTCAAATTATTGTGGAAGTGGAGTACATAAGATAAGTAAAGTCACTTAAGATTCAGAGATTCTCAATTCTTTTTCACTGTTAACAACTTACTAACCAAAGTCAAATTCTATGGCAGCAAGTATTATCATAGCAAACTGTTCATGTAGGTAAAAATATTTCTCAGCATTGTCTGAAGACTGGCAAAATTCAGTGTCAAATTCCAGTAACATTTGAGTTAAAATGACTGCTGAAGTTGATTATAATAAACTCTGACCTCATTGTATCCCATTTTCTTTTTTGAAAGTCATTTTTTCCTTACACAATTTTATCTACCATTCATTGAACTTTAATATAACTCAGACACTGCCCTAACCACTTTACATACATCACTTCAGTTAATTATCATAAGAATCTTTTGAGTAGAAATGAGTACTAACCCTGAGTATATTAGGATATGTCCAGGTGGTGCTGACATATCCTACTTAAGGAAAGTAAGCATTTTATCCTCACTCACAAGTTAGTAATCAAAGGCCTACTATTTGCTCCAAGAGGATCTGACTCCAAAGTCTATGCTTTTTATAAATACACTGCCCAACCCTTCACACACACACACACACAAAGAGAGACAGAGACAGAGAGAGAGAGAAAGTTTTCCTTTACCCAGAATTCTTGGAGCATTTATGATTATAATATTGTCTAGAATTATAGTCCATATTTTATGTACATAATCAGCTTTCTTTCTTATACCATAATCAGCCTCATTAATAGTCAAGTAAGAAGCATAACAGACACTTAAACACACACACAGTATACATACTTCACATACTGTATATCTATACCTATATTATTTATCTATATACATACACAGAGGAAGACAGTGGGCAAGAGTGAGCCACAGACCAAGAAAGAAAAATCAGAGATCTTTATCTAATCCAAAAAGGAGATATTAAACAAAGATAAATACAAGTTCCACATCTATAGCCAGGCACTCTAGGACATCTTATGCCCTCAGCACTAACACAGTGCCTTGCATATAATAAATGTTATTAAATGTGGATTGAATGGAGGAGAAAGTGCATGAGTGGTGAGTGATACTAATAGGTAATTATAGGAAGGGGAGGCAAGGTTCCATGAGGATGAAAAAAACTCAGTAGTCTTCACTGACGTTCAGTTCAACAGGAATAAGTAGTGGCCACCAATATCTGTGTATAGACCGTATTCACAGAAGCCTCTATCTGAGGCATAAACATGTTAGTCCTGGTCACTTTTTCTGCCCAATAGTGTGAACACATGGGTAAGGAGCATCTCAGATAAGGATATAAGTGACAAGTAAAGAATTGGAGTAATCCCACCACGAGGTTTAAAGAAATATAAGGTTTTCAGACATTTTAGGATTTTCTGGAGAAAGGAATTGGGCTGGCTTGTGTGTTCTGAAGATATTGATGAGGAAAAAACAATGAAAGCCATGGAGACACATTCTGGGTCCAAAGTTAGGAAGAACAGGCACTCTCCATCTTTCTAGTGGCTGTTCCTTCTTTCTTATTCACCATCTTCCAACCCAGTACATCTTTCAAGATCCAGAAAAAATTTTAATTCCATTGTGAAACAAGACTTCTGCCTGGTAGGAATTCAGATATTCCCTCATGCTATCCCCTAAAGGACAGCATTGTCTTGGCTTCTTCCCTTGTTCATTCAGTGTCTTGGTAAGTGATAAGAATTCAAAGATAAATAAGATTAAGTTTTCATTCTTGGTGAGCTTATAGTCTGAAGGGATAGAGAAGTAAAACAAAGATGGCAAAATATTCAGTAGAATAAAATTATGTAATGAGTATTGATAATTCATGAAAAATAGCAATCCAAACATTTGGACAACCAGAAAAATTTCTCAAAAAAGTAGTGTTTACTTATATTTCCCTAAGGTATATCTGAAGAAAACTTGAAGACTAGATGAAAAACTGGAAAAGGAAGTTCCAAGCCCAGAGAATAGCCTATGCATGTCAGGGAATATGCTCTACATAACCAAAGGATACCAAAGACCAGCAGGAACTTCCTAAAGCAAGAATCTTGTCTCTGTAATACTTACCTTCCCTCAGTGCACACTTTCACACACATAATGAATTATCAATAAATATTTATTTATTTTTTAACTGGAATAAAAGCAAGGTGAAAGAAGGAACAATAACATTCTCTGATCCTTGTACTCAGATTAACAAGACCAAGGCTGTGATCATCAGCTGGTGGTGATATGAAGACACCCATTCATAAAAACATGGACAGTTGTGGTAGAAAGAAAAGACATCAACTTTGGAGTGAGATCAACCTGGATTTGAATCCCAGCCCTGTGACCACAAAAACAACACTTAACCATTTTGTGCCTTAAATTGCTCATCTTGAAGCTCATAGTGCCTACTTGTTTGTTGTGTAGTTTCGATAACATAATATAATCTAGAGCCAGGCATGGTGGCGCATGCCTTTAATCCCAGCACTTGGGAGGCTGAGGCAGGAGGATCATTGTAAGTTCGATACCAGCCTGGGCTATAAAGTGAGTTCAAGGCCAGCCTGAACTGCACAGTGAGACCCTGTCTCAAAAAATAGGGCTGGGGATTTAGCTCAGTGGCATAAGTGCCTGCCAGTTGTGAGTTCAATCCCTTGTACCAAAAAAAAAAAATTTAATTTAATTTAAAAAGAAAAAAATATATACATATATATAATCTAGAAAGCTGCCTGTTAATAAGTGACCCATAAATTTTGGATCTGATAAATTGGAAGAGGATCTCTGATTTGAAACTTAATGAGTTGGAGAAGGATTTTATCTGTATTGTCATGGGCCAAGCTGATACCCACTTTTCACCTAATAAAAAAAAAGGGCCATAGGGGATTACTGAACCCTGCTAGCACACAAGGCTCGGATTAGAGTTGCCTGGCTTACTTACCAGTGCAAATTTGTGATTCCCAACAACTACTATTCATTACTCCCCACGCTCAACATTTGCGTGGATATCTTTACCATAAAGTGTTCTATGAAGCCTAAGTATTCAAAATGAATCATTCATTCTATAATCATTCACTCTATCACCAAAAAATTTAGAAAGTCTTCTCAACCAAATCTGGCTGTTTTCTGAAACTATTTTTAAAAGCCTAAATGCCATTAAAAACAGAGTCTAATTGAACATACCCATGTGGTGAAAATATTTAAACATGGGAAAAGACTAGCGACAGAAGGAAAAGTTACCAGTGACCTTCATGTAGTGCAGAATAATGGTGGTTGGTTTGGAACTAATGAGTTTGCCTGAGCACAGAACACTGGTTTAAAAAACTGCAGATGACATGGTAGAGAGAGAAATGGAGAATTATTTTCCAATGGGTATAAAGTTTTTGTTATGAAAATCTTCTAGAGATCTGACATATAACATAATTGTTATAGTTAACAATACAGTATTGTGCACTTTAAAATATGTTAAGAGGCTAGATTTAATATTAGGTATTCTTATTCATCCCTCCAAAAACAATGAAGAGGAGAAGAAAAAAAAGAATACTGTTTGAAGAAAACAGTTACGTTTAATACTTTGATTGTGGTGTTGTAAAATATTCTAGTGTGCATATATCCAAATACATCAAGATGTACTCATTAAAAGCATGAAGCTTTTAAAATACAAGACATACCTCAATAAAGAAACAAGTGCAGTTTAACATTATGAAATACATCTCACACCTAGCCAGTGTCAGCCTTGCTCAAATCCTGGTTTTGAACAACTCTATCCATTTTCTGTCTTACCTATATGTTTGTCCAGCTTACCCTCAATACGTCCAAATAAAGCATAATAAAACCTCCTCTCCTTTGTCCAAGGTATACTATATTCACTAAGTCAGATTGATTTTCTTATCTACCAGGCAACTTGCTTTCTTCAACCTAACACAGACCAAGGAACCTAGATTGTGAAAGATTCCAAAATTCCCACCCCATCACCCACCAGAACAATTCCAGCCCAGTCATTACTCCTCCATGCCCCAGGAGTTAAGTCATCTGGTTACATTTTGGTTGATGATATGTGCCTGTTTGTCTCCTCTAATGGCTTGTAAGGCCTTGGGGGTCGAGCTCATGTCTAATCTTCACTGCATACATCTGTACACTACTGAATACATCATTACTGTACATTACTCTAATTCAGTGGGGACTCAATAAAAACTTGTTGACTGACTGATTTAGCACGGGGATGATTATTACGTAAGCCACTTTGGTAAATAAATTTCAAATAATGACCAGCTCACACAAATGTTTTACTAGCTCACCCTCCCCATGGAATTAATATAAAGAATGAAAATCAGCAGTCATTTCTACTTGCCCAGTGCTAAATGTTAACTCACCCCAAGAGAGTAGCTATTTTCAAGCCTAATTTCAAGTCAAAATGTCTAAAATGGTTGTCATTCTTGGTGACATGCTGGGAAGAGTCAAGAACTAAGGGATCAAATCCAGTCACTTCCACAGGTTATTAACCCCAATCCTGAGGATCATTATTTCCATCACATTACTGATAATAACACTGACAGCTTAGTTTAATTCATGTTTATTCAGTGAAAAGGCACTCTCAAAAACTCTAACAAAAGTAATTCAATAAACATATCAAATTTTATCATTTCATACTTGATTGATATAAAAATTACTAAAAATCTTTTGATTTGTATCAATTCTTTAATAGTTGAATGAAATCAATACATAGGAATGTAAGTCATGGAAAACAAACACTTGTTGATATATATACATCAAGAAAAAATTAGAAATACATTTTAAAAATAAAATTAGCATACATTGTGTCTCTTTCTCCTCCATTTTTATTATCACTTTATATAAGCTTGTATTGGGAAAAAGGGTGTGTAAATTTACATGCACTCTCTACCTGCTTTATTTTAGCCCTTTGATGCAAGACAAGACAGAGAGAAAGGGACACGGCTGGCTCATAGATTGAGGGCAACAACTAGTAGGTGACAGTGGAGTCAATTCAAGTTTTATGGTAGACGTAACTTTTTTATCTCAACCAATGATTTTTCCAAATATTTTCAGGATTACTTTACTTTTTTTTCCTTCCGTGTATGGCATAAGCAGTCATAAATATTTAAACTATCAGTTTTGGTTATAAAATTAAAATAAGAATTTAAAGAAATAAAAAGTACTGAAATACTTACTAATTACTCTAAAGTGCTGCACAGCTAATTCTATTTAACTTATTTCAGGATGTTCATGAGTAGATGGACTAACCTGTCCTCTGTGACAAGATAACCTGCTGCTAGGACTCAGCAAGCAAGAGGTTCAATCACATAAAACGCTTGCAACATTTCAGATCCCTAAAGGTTTCTTCAAGTCAGGCACAGCTTGATTCACCATGACAGCTTCTCTGAAGTCCTGTCCTTTAAGAAGCAATAATCGCCATTTGGGGGCCTTCCGGGTGAAAAGACAAAACAGAAGTAAAGGAGCTAGAACAAACAATGGCACCACTAAGGAAACACTCCAGGCCTCAAGGGCACAGAAGTGAGTAGTTTTAAGTATTTCAGAGTTGATCTCTTTATTTTCTTCACTCTCCAGGACAAATAGCAAATACAACAAACTGTCTTCTAAATTTGACATATACTGAAATAAACTTTATATTCAACACACCAGACTTCCAAGCTCTCATTTTACTTGTAAATAGAAGGGGTTAGTTTAGATGAAAAGAACTCTAACAGAACAAAGAAAGGTCACGATCTCATATCGAAATCAAGTTAACAAATGTCATTAAGTCAGGTGATTAGTGATGAGTGGTGGTCATGCCTGGTTTACTTTTCACAGTTAATTGATCAAAGCCATTGCTTAATTTGGGATAAAGGTTGAATGAAGTTAGTTTGGCCTTAGAAAATTCTTTCATATAATATGAAATCTGTCTGAGGTGTGCTGTTTCTAAAGCAGAAGGATGGTCAGATCGACAGCTAAAGTAAGGGTGGAGGAAATAATTAAAGGCTACATTTAATTTAATGAACTTTTCAAATGCAGGATTAAGCACTGAGAGATATACAATCATAACAATGCACAAATATTGCAGCATACTATACCCATATGGTATAGGGATACATAAAAAGATAAATACTGTACATAGATTGACCAAGTTATGGAATGATAGATTTCAGGGATCATTCATGCCTAACATCTGTCGAATTTATAAATTGTCTTCACTGCCATAGTTCATTCCATGGTTTGAAGCGAACCTGCTGCAGGTTGAAAAGCTCTCTTAGAAAGACCTTTCTCTGTAGCCACAAGCCCAGCTTCAACCCTTGTGCTCTACTGCTATTCCATGAGGCCAAACACATCAACTAAATCCATCAACAATTTCTCAACTTTTCGAAAATGGTTACCTCACTCCTACCATCACCACCTTTGGGTCTTCCCAATCTCCTCAAATATTCTTCATGAGTTCCTCACAAGTATTCCTCACTAGGTTCTCAAGTTATAATCATAGATAGATAGATAGATAGATAGATAGATAGATAGATAGATAGATATTGCAGAGAAGAGACAATGTAGACTATCATCTCTCTTGCTCTGTGCTAGTCTTCCTTTAATCCAACCAAGATCTCATGGGTACTTTTGGTAGCTACTATCATTTGAGCAACATTTTGCTAACCTAGAATAACCAAGATTTACTTAGTACCTTGATATTTTTTTATAAATCGTTTCCCTATCTCAAGAAGCTAGGATTAGAGATCCCATTTAACCCAGCTATCCCACTTCTGGGCATTTTCTCAGAAGAATTGAAAGCATCATACCACAGTGATATTTGTGCACCCATGTTTATAGCAACCCAATTTGTAATAGCCAGATCTTGGAAACAACCCAACTGCCCATCAATCAAAGAATGGATAAAAAAGATGTGGTATTTTTATACAATGGAGTACTACTCAGCTATCAAGAAAGATTGTATTGAGACTTTTATAAGTAAATGGACACAACTTGAGACCATACTCATAAGTGAGATAAATCAAACTGATGTGCATAAATACCATATTGTCTCCCTAGTGTAAGAAACTGAAAAAGTATATATGATCCAAAATCTACAATAAAGACCAGGTAAGAGTAAAAAGCTGCTCAAAGAGCAAAAGTAATTGGGAAGGAAAAAGGGGGAAAGAGGGAAGGGAAAAAGATAAGATATAAATCTGTATATATGTATATATAAGATAACTAAAATGAACATACTGCTGAGTGTATTAGTTATCGAGAAAGAACAGTTAATACTTATATGATTAGATCAATTTTACATGTCTATATCTGTTAATGTAAACAACCATTTTGAAGATAACAATACACAATATTACAACCATTGTCAAGTTTCTATCATCCTGTTTTGTAAACCTATAATGTTACTGCTGTGCATTTGCTCTAGTAGTTTGTTTGTGTCTTTTGCTTTTTGTCTTTTTTATGTCTTTTTTTCTCTTAAATAAAATAAATAAATAAATAAATAGCTTCCCTATGCCCCTGAATTGCCAAAAGATAACCAACTCTTACCCATGTTCCTTTTGAATTTAGATTTAATCATGTACATTGCATTTGCTATTACTTGAAACCTTAAAACATCCACAAAATAATGATTTTCCCTTATGCTTCCATCCAAGGCACAGATTTAAGAAAAAACAAACTACAGAGACTGCAATGAGACCAGAGTCCTGTCTCACTTAGAGACCTCTGTCACCTTCCTCCAGCTTGGGCTAGGGCATGACTCCCTAGGAGGCATATCAGAAACCTCATGGTATGAAATTACAGCATGTGTAGTGTTGATATGCTATTCAATAGCTTAATTTAATTTTATATTTTAAAAAGATTCATTTCCTATTACAAACTGCAGGAACTGCAGGAGTTTTAAAGTTTACTAAATAAAATAAAGGGATTTCAAATATTTGAGAAGAATTGCTTGAGTTAATAATATTGTACAAATAAGGATCACTGAATACACCTGGGCAAAATAAAATTTTTTTCAAAGGGTTGGGAATATAACTCAGCAGCATAAGCACCTGCCTGACAAGCACAAGGTCCTAAGTTCAATTCCCGGTAACAAAAAAAAAAAAAAAAAAAGGAATACAACTGAGCAGTTAGCTATAAATCTAATGTCCTTTTTTTTCCTACCAGGTATATATGGTGTTTTGTTTTGTTTTGTTTTGATAGGGCTTTGCCACATGCCTTGCTAAAGTCCACATACTCTATTGCATTTCTCTGACCTCCCACTCCTCATTTGATTTCCAGAAAGTGATACCCTCTTGAGTCTTTCTTCTTACATTTCTGGATACTTCTCCAGTTCTTCTTTGTTTGCTGACATATCTCACAACATCCTCGCTGGACTTCTCTTTTCTAACCACGACTACTCCTCAGCGATGGCATCTAGACTCATCTCCTTGGGCATGCTTGCATGCTGAAGCCTGCAGCCCAGTTCACCCCTGGACATCAGGCCTGAAAGTTCACCTGTCTATTTGACACCTCCATTTGAATATCTGAAGATGTCCAATCTTTTTTTTTAATTTTAAAGAGAGTAAAACCAAGCAAAATGAAACAGAACAAAACCAATCAAAACAAAACAGTGTGAGATAGGGTTTCAAAACAACATAATAGGAAATCAACAATGGCTAACATAATGCTTCTTGTTGGCTTCAAAATAGCTGCCCATAACTTCAGACATAGGAAAATTAAACAAAACAGAACAGAATAGAACCAGTAAAAACAAAATAATGAAGGCAATACAGGACCTCAAAACAAGATAATAGTAAACCCAAAATAGCTACCATAATATATCTTGTTATCTTTGAAATAACTGTCCATGCCATCAGATATAACAAAATCAAACAAGACAAAACAGAATAAAGCCAAACCAAACAAAACAATGAAAACAATACAGGACTTTAAAACAAGGTAATAGGAAATTAACAATGGCTACCACCTTCAGAAGGAGATCTCCCATAGATCAGGCCTGCAAAGTCAATGAAACACTAAACACTGTAAGCATTAAATTGTATTTTACTTCAGTAGCTATCATCTCAGTCTGTGTTTCTCTGAATCAGTCAGTCACTCATACGGGGTGGGGAATGGACCTTGGCTCTTCTTGTCTCCCTGTGTATGTGCAGGAAGGGGCTGGTGTCTGGTTGTCCTCCCCACAGCCCATGCATGGCACTGACACACAGGAAGTGACTGGCAATCTTAATATCCTCAGCACAGAGCTTCTGATAACTGCTCTCCTACCACCATCAACACAAACTAGCTTTCCTGCAGACTTTCCATCCTTGGAGTTAGAGCTGACTCTATCTCTCATCCCATACCCAATCTTTCAGCAAACTCTGCAGTTGAAATATAACATCAAAACATATTCACTATCTGATCAATTTTTGGCAACTCCATTACCACAATCCAGGTGCCCAACTGTAGCATCCCTTGACTCTCCCTGCTTTATCCCTGAGTATACACCTGACCCTCAGCTAGAGTGACACGGAAAACATAAGTCGGGTCTCATTGATCCTCACTTCTCCACACTGCTCAAAAGTCCCCCACTCAGAGTTAAACCAAATCTCTATGATGATCCACGAAACCCAACATGATCTGGCTCTCAGGCACATTTTTCTCTCCTGCTATTTTCAACCTTGTTCACTTCAGCTCATTTACATCAGAAACCTGCTATTTCAGTATATACTGCAGGGACTTTGCACTTTCCTTTCCCACAACTAAATACTTCTCTCAATTGGCTACATGGTGAACACCTTCATTACTTTTTATTCTTTATTTCACAATCATTTTCTCAGTGAGATCTTGCATGGCTACTCTACTTAAATTGCCAGCTCCTGTACAAACACAACTCAAACTTCTCTACCCTGCTTAGTTTTAGAACTTACCAATATCTAACATACCACATGTTTTACATAGTTACCTTGTTATTGTCTAAATACATCACTGGAGTATTGGTTCTATGAGGGAAGGGATTTTCTCTCTTTTGTTCATTTCTGTAGCCCTACAGCCTACAACAGTGTCTGGCACATAATAAGTGTTGAGACTACTTTCTTCAATCGGTGTTGTTAAATGAATGAACAATCTTTCAATCTATCTTTTGTCAAGGAAAGAAATAGTATGAATTGTGGTGACTTGGCAAAGTTACAGGATATCCTAGTGACCACTGCTTCATTTTTTCCCAAACTGTTCTAGAGTGTTACCTGGAATTTAATGTCTGGAAGAGGTGTAGGACCAGTGCCCTCATGCACTGTTAATGCCCTTTCCAAACTACACAGAGTGTTTTCTCTCTGCTCTGTGCCCCCACTGGCTACACACTCCAAGAAGATGAAGACCATGTTCCTTGGTTCATTTGTGCAGCCCTGGTCTCAAGCACAGTGCCTGGGATTCAGTAAACACTCAATAAATATCTTTCATACATTGTGGCATTAATTAAATTGCCTATTTTTAAAAAATCATATGCTAGCTCATCTCTGATACTCAAATAGCCCTAACGGTGGTTCAAATATTTCACTGTAGTGCTGTTGATTCTGAAAAATACTGGTCAGAATTTCTAAGCTAATTTAGTACACATAGGTCCTACCTTCTTCTACTTTAACTCTAGTTTTCTCGTAATTTTTTTATTTCTACTCAAAGTTCTTTATTCTAAACATATATAAGCAAAAACAAAGTAAAAGTTAGTCTCCTCTGTTCATCCTGTCCTTAAACTCTGTTTTCACCTCTACTAGAATGCTTTGAAAATACCAGTTTTTTTTAGATTTTAACTTTTCTAAAACTATAAGTGCAGGCCACTTTCATATTCATTTTTTTTGTTATATTCTCTGCTTTTCATCTTTTATTTATAGCTTTTATTTTAGGTTTTGGGGGAGGGTTTTGGGCTCTCTGGTTATAATTTGATTTGCTTAAGTTCATCTAAAATTATAGACCTGAATATAGAACCCCAGGCATAATCTTCCAGGGAAGAGACAGTGTTGGCTATCACCTCTCTAAGCCAGTCCCTAAATTGGTCCATTTCTAGTACTTCACTTCCTCTGAGGATAAATGCAGCTGTACAGTAAAAATGACTTTTATGAGTGCAGCGTGGCTCTGAGCCAGGTTCTGTCCTTCTACTATTTACACAGTTCTTAGGCTCCTTAAATGGAGGTAATTAAGAGATTTTATATCACAATGAATATCTGCAACAGAAATAAATAAAAATAAGATATACTATGGACAAAATTTTCAAAGTTTTTTAAAATGTTCACCAGAGTTTGTTTCTTTGCTGTATTAACTAGCATGGGGAGAAAATCAAGCTTATTAAAAATGGATATCTAACAGAGTTACCCGTGAAAATGCTCAAAGGTTCTAATAAACAATTATATTTATGTACGTTTCTTTTTAAGGTGGAGTTATCTCTATCTCATTTGTGATGTTTCAAATGCAGTACATCCATAATAGAACAAGTTAGTCATACTGATTCTTTAAAGTGTATGTTTAATATTTTAAATAGAATGCTTTCTGAGACTAACAAATTATTCAAGATGCAGCTGGTAACACTCGGGATAAAGGATGTCTGTGTTTTCTTTTGGATTTGGACCTGTCCATCTACACATGAATGGCAAGTCAGTGAGTCACCTGACTGTGCACAAGTGCTTGGCACAGTCAGTGAGTAAGACACCTGTCCATGAATAAGTGTGTGGCAGGTCATCAATCAGTCACTTCCACCAAAGCACAGCAGCCTCCCAGAAGGAAGGTAGCACTGGCTTTATGGCACAGTTTCTCACATCAGCAGTCTTCAAGTTGTATTGTTTGCATATCCCTCACTATGTATCCTCTCACATATTTCAAGTCAAAAGCTAAAGGGTTCACCATACATTTGAAAACATATTTTAATAGTAAGTAGAAAATCTTTAAAACGTTATAAACTGAAACATTGGTTGTTATCAAAGTAAACAGTTCATTACACAATGGTATAACAGGAATTGAGGACGGAGCTCAGTGGTGGAACACTTACCTAGCATATACAAGGCACTGGATTCATACCCAGCACCACCAAAAGAAATGTGGTAACACAGGCTTTTCCTATTTTATGCAATAATATGCCAAACCCAAAAGAAACTATGTACAACATTTATCTATGAGTATTAACAAATGTACCTTGAATAAAATCTGTGGTTCCAGAAACATTGCACTTAAAAAATGAAAATACTATTAAAAGAGTGATAACTAACAACTTACATCATTTTTGATGTTCTGAATTCAGAGCATCCTAATATATAGATCCAGCTCTATCCTACATGGGAAGATGAAGAAAACAGGGAAGGAGAGGAATTCCATCAACTTTAATCATTAAAAAGGACTTCTCCAAAACAATATTTCTACATATTACTTTGCTTGCTCACAGAGATTCTCATGCTCTAGGACAATCCACCAGAGTAAGAGTCTACTGAAGAATAAATGCAAATGAAAGTGAGTTTTCAGAGAGTGTTAATAAATCCAAACAGAAGATGGGTAAGGATTAGAAATAGATTTCTTTAAAATCATCTGCACAAATGTACCCCTCAAAAAGTCAACATAAACAACTCCGCATATTTGAAGGATGCTGTCCTGGATTAGTTTTGAAACCAGAATGCCCCAGACCCTATAGCCCCTTGCCCTCCCACCCCACTTAAGTTACCTAATTGATGGATTTCCCAATATGAAAGATGGAAAGAGTGTAAGACTGCATATACGCTCTCTTGTATGGAAATATCATATTTCTAATTTCCCCTATTAAAGTAAGCCAGTGAAGAGAAGCCTGGTCTTATGGGCTAGAACCAATAGACTGGAGCCATTCCAAATCATACTTGAGACAGACTGAAAGTCAGTGATCTCATGACCTGAAAGGTTCATACTTCAAATATTCTAGCTCATCGTTCCCATGAGAAATCTAACATTTTTATAAAAGTGCCCCAACTTTTGAGTGACTCATTGCTTGTTCTTACCAGATAACCTACATGTCTATATTTCTCTCTGACATGAGGAACAAAAAGTAACTTCTAGATTTTCTCTTAGGACTTTAATATCACAGGACACCAGGCCATGTTATGAAAGATTTCTAACCCTAAATGTGGGTTCTGTGTGTATATGTATGCTGGGTGTTGTGTCTTCCATTTATGTGAGAAAGAAAAGAGAGGATGAGAATGAATCAGTTGCACAGAGACTTCTATGGAGATGACAAGTTACCAAGTTACTGTCTGATTTTACAAAAAGAAGTACAGGAAGAGAATGGTAAGTGATGCAACTCTACAGAGAAATGATACCAACAGAAGGAGAGATGTGAGGTTTACATTAGGCTGTTTTTGCAGCTATTGGCACCGTCTTTTAAAGTTACTATAATCTGTAAATTTTTGAGGCAATATAAGAATTAGCTTTACAAACTGAAAGGAGTCATCAGGGGAGTCAAATCATTGAATTAAAGTTATAAAATCAGAACAAAGGATCAAAACCAAGATGGTGTATTTTTAGAAAAACTTGGTTGAACAGGTGCACAAATACATTGCAAGTGCCCAGCGATACTGTGGCGTTGCATTCTAAACCAGCTTACCAGGTTACCAGGAAATAGTCTTACAGAATTAGAGAACACACACACACACACACAACCATGATCAAAATTCTTTCTTTCTTAAATCTTTGTGTATAAAAGTTACTATTTATTATCCGGGCCAGTGAAGTCAAGCTTCCCATAAGGGTCATCATTTTCAAACTCAATACAAACCCTTTGGAATTATGAATCCTAAAAGGAGCTGGAATAAGAGAGGAAGGCTGAGGCTAAGAACTATTCGGTATTGGCTAGGATGCTTATCATCTCTGACCCTCAGGTCTCCACTGTAAAATGATATTACTCATTTCATAGAGTTGCTGGAATGATTATTTTAAATTACTCCATATGAAACACATAGTACAGTGTGAATTGCATGGATCAAGCATTCAATATGGAAGCCATTATTATTCAAGAGACACAATTTTAAATCCTCTGTTTGAACAGCTGTGGAACTGTAATTAAGTTATTTAACATCTCTTAAACCTCCACTACTTACCCTTTAAGAAGTTCAAAGGGTTGCTATGAAGATACGTCATTTTCTTATAAAAGAATTATATTCAAAATAGATTTTTTAAAAATAAAACCCTTACAACTCCAATAAATAAGCAGAAATAATTGAACAGGTAAGTTACAAAATAAAATATAACAATGATAAATAAGCACATATAAAGGCATTGAGCATTAGAGAAATGAAAACTAAAGTCATAAAGAAGACACTATGATGCCACTAGAACAACTCTATGTTACAAGGGAAAAAATAACTGACAATACCAAATGCAAGTAAAGATGTGAAGCAACTAGAACTCTCTTATACTGCAGGAGCAAAGGCAAAATGGTAGAGCCACAAAAAAACAGCTTTAAAGTTTCTTATAAAATAAAGAATGCACTTACATTGGAGCAAGCAATTCTACTTTTACTTACTTGAAATGTATATGCAAGTGTTTACTGAGCCATTATTTGCAAATGAAGCCAAAATGAATAGTGTAAATATCTATTAACAAGTACATGAATGAGCAAACTGTCTGTTTAAATGGTGGAATTCCACAATTTTAAAAAATGCACCATTGATACATCCACCAAAATGGAAGAATTTCTAAAATATCAAGTTGACCAAAAGAAGCCAGACATAAAAAGAGAAAATACTCTATGATTTCATTGACAAGAAACCCTAGAAAGACAAATTTAGTCTATGGTGATTCAAAAGCAGGCCTATTGCCTGGGATTTTGAAAGGGAAGACATGAGAAAAGTGTTGTTATGATAGAAATACGTTGATTGTGAAAGAACACATTTGTCAAAACACATCCAATGGTTCATGTAAAATGGATACAGTGTATCTATGAATAAGTTAAAAGTGATTTTAAAACTCCACATGTCATTATCCAAGATGCCAAAATCCAAAAACTCTGAAATCAAAGGTTTTTGTGAGTGAAAAACCTGACCTAGTCTAATGTGAAGGTATTCATAATTTATCTTTACCTACTGAGTGAGAATATTCGTGCATTAAACTGCAAACAGTTACAGTGTTTGTTTCCTCAGACCTTGTTGGTTCATCAGACCAACAATAATAGATGCTTAAGTACATCTATCATTAAATAACTATTGCTCAAGTACCTTTCTAAAATTTGAAATATTGCAAATCAGGCCTTTCCTTATGGTATTAATCATGAATTGCTTTCCTCATCATGGGAAAAGGAAAGGAAAATGGGAGGAGAAGGGTGAGAGGAGAGAGGAAGGAAGAAGAAAGAAAGGGGAGGATATGGAAGAGGAGGATGTCTTTCTGATCCTCCTGGTGCTGGTACAAATCCATCCTAAGCAATCTTCTTGCCCTTATGCAATGGTACCTACTCCAGTCTCTAGTGATGTCAGATGGGTTCTGCTAGCCATTTCTTCTCTACCTGAACCACTAAAATTTTATATAGTTGGTCAGATTTATCTGAGATATTCTGGGTATTTGCTTTTCCAAATTTTGTACTAAGAACAGGCACTGCCTGGACCCTTTATTATTCTATCTCAGAATTAAGAATCTGAGGGAAAAGGAAAGGAGTGAGGGAAATGAAAGAAAAACTATATTGAGAATTTGCCAAATAGTGTCTTTTTTCACACTTCTCTTTCCCTGCCTTTCCACAGAGGATTGGTTTGAATCAAGATACTTCAAAGCTCTTTCAATATCCCTTTGTCCCTACACCCTCCACTACAGAAAAAATGAAGAAATCATCCATACTTCACTGTGGTGCCTTGGAATTAATTTAAAGCAAATACTTCTCCTAAAATGTTTCAATCTATAAAATGAGATTGTTTTTCAAGCTTTTATTTCACTCCTGTGCCCCATGTGTAAACCATTGCAAACAGATTAAATGGGAAACACATTTTTTATTGTTATCTTTACCTCTCCAAATTTTAGTCTTCTCTAAAATATCTTGTGACCTCTGTGGTACTGAAGCCCTGTCACATGCATTTTGGTCCCTTCTTTCCTAATCAGCTATGGTTATAGAGTAGCAATTATGCGTAGAATAGGGAAAGTTCAGTATTTTCTCTACGAAAGAGTTAAATAGACAAACATGTTGGATCAGATTCCTCAACACCTTTGGATTAATTGGATTTGAGGCTAAAAATAAATTACCCAATAGATTAAAATGAGGTAATGTTGATATACCTGACTGAAAAACAATAACTACAATAAAGTAAGAGCTTCACCATGAGGAGTTAGGAGCATCTTGCAAAGGGAGAAGAAAACAGGTGTGTTTCTCCATTGGGTGAAGACATTTCAGAATGCTGGATGTATTTCCCCAAGAAAGTGATTAAAGACAACAATATTATTGGCCCTTGGTGCTTGCAGTGTGGACTATGGCTATGAATAAGAGGAAAAAGGGTTCCTACTTGAAGAATTTGTCTCTCTCTCTCTCTGTTTTTTTTTTTTTTAAGCGATCTGCAGTAAGCCTACAGCAGCCTCTCTTCCAATGAGATGCCCTAAGCAAATGAAATGTGGCTTTGTGCCCGGGGCAGAGAGAGAGATGAATTTTGTAGGCAAATGAGTTTGAGGGAAAGAGGCGAGTTCCACCTCCCTGTAGGAGCCCTGCTGTAACTATAAGCATGTCAAAGGTTCTCAAAGTCCTGCAATAAAGAAGCATATTTTTATCTACATAAAGCAAAGTTTTGCAAACTTACTTGACCATGAAATTTTTGCTACATCTACTAAAATTAGGGTTCCCTGGACAAATGTTTGGCAAACATCATTCTAGAACTATTGTTTTCTCTTGTATTTAGTATCAGAATCTTGTGGGGTTTGGTCTACATGTGTTTAGTCATAGAAGAGGTTCATGATTTAGATCTACTAGTCCCTGTGATCTTTGGGAGAGGGACTTTTCCTAAAATGTAGTCATGTGTCCCACTAGCTTCTTAAACTATGTCTGGTATGACTGATGTCAGCAACATTGGACTACACACATCAATATTGATCTAAAACAAATCTCTTCTAAACTTGGGTGCACCATGCCCAGTTGCCATAGACTGTGGGAGAAGAGTTATGTGTGGGCTGTGCTGCTAAACTGCCTGGCTTCAAAACTATTCTCTTGCATGTTCCTCATATGCGTGCCTCACTTTCCTTCTCTGTAAAATGGTAGTAAGGGCGCAAATGTGCCTCATCAAGCTGCTGTGAAAGTAAAATGAGTTAAGTAATACAGGATGCATAGAGATTTACTGATGCATAATTTGTTAAATAGTCAACCACCTGTGTGTTTGGAGTTTGAGTTTCTGAGAAGTAGGCACCTAAGGACCAATGCCACAAAGGGACTCAGAGCTACACTTCAATAACAGCAGGGCAGTGTCAGGTTATTGGTAAATAGGTGGAGAGTAAGCTGATGCTTAAATATCTATGAAGGGCCCCCTCCTCCCTTTCTCATGGATCTAAAATAACTTGGTCTACCAAGGAGACCCTTGAGGCCTCTGTTGAAGCACAGTTACAGAGAAGGACTAAGCCAGACCTACGAGGATACCAAGTACTGTCTACTTATCTGTGAAGGAGATAATAGAAAGAGAAGTAACACAAATCAAAGAGGTATCACATGGATGCAAAAAAGGTAGATCAAGTATGTGCCTGGTACCCAGGGCTCTAGCCTGTGACTCATACTGTATAATATCCACTGTGAAGAAAAAGGTGGTATCTTGCACATTAATTTGTGAAAATTTAATCTATAGTCTAAGTAATCTATAACAATACTATAAATTTAAGGGTACTTATCCCATGAAAGTATAGAACAGGAAAGTAATTTCATAAATTAGTTTTGAAAACTGGGAACATTCCTGTCTTACTTTTTGCTCATTGCCGAGACAAAATACCTGACACCCAAAATTAAGGAAGGAAAGGTTTATTCTTACAGTTTCTTGGGAGTTTCAGTCTATACTTACGTTGGCTCCAAGTCAGCATGGCGTGGCGGGGCTGCCGTTCATGGCAGCCACAACCACAACCGCAAGGTGCGCTGGCGAGAGAGAGAGAAGGGAGGAGGGGTGGAAGCACAAGAGGAACACCTGCCTCATTCACACTGTATGTCGGCTCCACCCCGGGGTGGGTACAGCACTCACATTGCCAATCCCTGTGCCAGACTCAGCCCCACCAAAAGTATGTTAGGACTTGGGGTTACATAGTATATCACCCAATACAATTCCCAAATTGCCACCATCAACAGAGTTATGCCTGTATTCATCACTGTCCTGCACAGAACTCCCGGGTAGGACAGGAGGTAGGGAAGGGAGGAGTTCCTGGATGGTGAGCGCCTCTGGGTCCCCTGCTAACATGGATGCTGGTTTCCAGCTGACACCATGATGACAGCCACTCACTCCCTCACCCCCCAGGGAAGCCTTTCCATTCCTCCCTGGTTCATCTTTTCCAGCTGCCCTGGTGACTACCTCCTTACATCTTTTGAGCCACTGTCTTTGGCTTTAGTCCCTACAGTTTACAGTAAGGACATGGCAGGAGGTGGGAAGTGGGATCAAGGAACAGAAATATAAGTACCCATGACAGGTTGGCAGGAGAACAGTTGTCCATGTTGTTGGTAAAATTACTACCTAACCTCTTCTTTCATATCCACAGATGGTTTTCAAACTTTCTTGCCCACTTATCTATGTGCTAAAATCTCAACTCACAAATGGAAAATTGCTACATCTTCCCAGAACCAGTGGGTGGATTCTCCAGAATATTCCCCATGATGACTAAGACTGCTCTCCAATAATGTGACAGGGTGGAGTTCTCAACATAGTAACTTTGATCATTCTTTTCTTATTCCCTGCAACAGTTCCTAAAAAACACAGGAAATTTGTGCTTTCATTTCCAAGAGTCACCAGGGGGTCCCTATACATAATTTCTTTCCCTAGACTATGTTCACGTCAATTAAAACTAATAGTCCTGAATCGAACTGATGCCCCTACCATGTGCAATGCTGGCCAGCATCCAAGATTGCTCAGCCCTGTCTTGAGGAACTGACTGTGTCCTTGGGTTGCTTATGACTAAGTAAACTGGACTTGGCAAGTTATGTTTGAATATTAGAAAAATGGATACAATTCTCAAGAAACAGCTTGGGTGACTAAGCAAATCACTCATGGGCACTCAGGTAAGAACTCCCAGCCAAGCTGGCTCAAGCCCTTAGGGTTAAGCCCCTTCCATTTCCCACACTCACAGTGCAGGGCATTTTTATCCAAACAGGTCTGGAGAACCTCAGGTTAAGGGCCATCCAGCTCTTACTGTGTTAAACTAGGCAGTGTTCACTGGTTAAAATGCAGCTCAGGACTACCAGGGCATCTGAGTCTCAGGGGCAGGGTGGAGTCTACACAAGGCTAAGAGGTGCTCTTTCTGAAGGCCAAAGTGTAGAGCAGATGGTGGAATCTGTGGCCATGATAGGTGATGAAATAAAGGCCTTTCCCACGGGGACTCAAAAAAGACAATCACTCATTTTCTTTACACTAGGGAGACAATACGATATTTACAAATGTGATTCTGATTTATTTCATTTATGAGTATAGTCTCAAGTTGCCTCCATTTACCTATATGTATGTGGGTATTCACATATAACTGCATGTATGTATATGTGTGCAAGATAGAGAACTAAATTACTAATTCTGTTAGTTCATCAGAAAGAACAGTTTGTGCTGTCATAGTTCGATTGTTTGATCATTTTTTATACCTGGATCTTGTAACCTGAACAACTTCTAAGATAACAATATGCAATATATTAAAAAAAAAAAAAAGACTATCACCATGCCAGCTCCAACACCAGGTTTCCAGGCTCTGCTAGCCCTAGGATGTCTTCTACAGCTCTCAGTTCACAAAACACGTCTAAGCAGTCTCCAAGAGTGCTTAATGGGACCACTTCTTGTACATACCACCAGCTGACTCAGACCCATCAGTTTCCCTCAAGCAATACTGAGAGGCTTGACCTTGACCCTTCTAAGTGGTTTCAGACTCATTTGACTTTCTTCCAGAATGACATCTGGGAGATTCGACAATGATACTTCTACTCTGAAATAAGTGGAGCTGCTCTTAATAAACAAAGAAAAAACCACAAAATTAATGTCAGAGAGGCTTCCTCTACCTGTTCTACTGTTATGTACCACTGTAAAAGGCTTTGGGCCCTTCTGTTTTCTAATTGCATGGCTAAGTAGTTTTGATGGTATATGCTAGCCAGCTACAGCTTGGATCAGCTTCTTGACAAAATAATTGCCATCTTCATGACAGTAGAGTGTCTTATTACAGCTACAGCTACAGCCATCGAAATAGTGGCTAGCACATATTTGGCACTATACAAATATTTGGCAGATAAATGAGATGCTTTTTCTCATGATTTTACATTTTTATTCAACTTTTCTTTTATTCATCTCTTATTTACCAGTTTTCTGAACATAAACTTATTCTTCTTGGCAAGACTCATGCAGATTCCCTGAATAATTCTGGATTAACAGTTTTCTGAATTTTACTCAATTAATTTAGCATATAAATTACAGGCTTTTTTTAGCCACCACCTCCACTTGATCAACCCATTTCATACAAATAATCATCTTAATAAGTCCCAAATCCATCGTCTTCTTTCCTTTTGCTGTACCACCATAGTTTAAATCACTTTCGTTTTTCCCTTTAACTTTTGCAATAGCTTCCTAATTAATCTTCCTGTCTCCTGCATCACTATTTTGTTCAAATGCAAATCTGACCATGTCACTCTGGTGATTAAAGTCCATCAATGAGAGACACATACTTGGGATTCTGGCAGCATCGGCACCTAAGTGAAGTGCCCACAGCAGTACATTCAGGATGAATGACCACCTCTCCAGCATTAGGAAGTTCCAAGATAGTGAGTGAGATGTTGGGCTCCATAGGCCACTACACATATAGCCAGAGTGGAATTTCTTCCTCTTTGGGCCAGATAGTCAGCAGCAGACCAGAGTTAGTAGACAGAACCTGTAGGTGTACAGGTGATAGACTTTTCAATCAGGGACATGTGGGTTCCAACCATGCCCTCCATTTCCTCAAATTGATATCAACCTAGTGTATGTGTGCCTAATCTAGCTGACACTTCCACAGTCAAGAGAAATAGAGCAGATGAACCTCTTCCTGATCTGAGAAAGTAAAGAGACACCAGTAAAGGTTCTTCCAGTATCTCAGCAGGAGGTTGCCTCGGGCCCATGTGTTTGATAAACCATGTTGTCCTTCATGTCCTGTAGTACGCTCACTAGTGAGGACATTTCAACAACCAGACTTAAGTCCCAAAGAATGGACCAGGAGAACTAACAACCAAGCTGAAAGGCGCCAGCAACCAGAGAGAAAATCTATTAATAATCAAAATGAGTTCTCATGAAGCAAAACTGCTGGAGGAAATAGACAGAAACCTGAATAGAAAATAAGTGCTAAGGAAACAGAAGTACACTGAAGAGAAGCACTAAGAGAAACTAGAAGTGCTTTAAAAAGATTTTACTTGGACGAAAAATTCAAAACATTAAATGAGAAGATGATGATTACTAAGACTAATCAGTGCTTTGGAAGAGTAAGTATAAGAAATATGTCAAAGTACTGAACAAAACAATAAAAGAAATTTAAAATATCCAGGAAAAAGGAACTAGAGAGATCAGTGGGAGAATACAGAAATAACAAATGTTCCTAAATGAAGAAAAAGGAACAAACTGAGGAAAGACAAGTAATAAAGAGTAGAGGAAAATCTTTCTAACCTGAAAAAAGGATATCAGTTCTCAGATTATAAAAGTTTTTATGGAATCCTAGCTTAAGTGGATAAGAGCACCACATGCAAGCAAGACAAAATTCTTACATTTCATAAAAAAGAGAAAATCTCACAAGTATGTAAATGAAAAATGATACTTGGTATCATGTGGGAAAAGATTTTACTTCTCACCCTCAAGTTAGGTATCTGGTAGCAACAGGAAAGTATCTACAACCAGCTTAATGAAAGGACTGTGAATCAGGAATTCTATACCAAGCCAAGGTATTACCCACTTATCAGAGGAATGAAAGAAACTACAGCATAGGCAAGGACAAAAAGTATATTGTTCAGGATCTCCACCTGGGGAAAACACTTTAGAAAATTAATGAAAATACAAGTCTGTTTGTTACCTTGTTTGCTTTAAATAAAATTTCTAATTTTTCTTCATACACAATAGTTCTTATATACTTCATAATTCATTTCATGTATTACATAGTAGTATATCATGCATAATTTATGGTAAATAAGGACTGCTGAAATGGATGGGATATAACGTAAGAAAAACATCAACTATCTCAATAAAGTATGAATTGGAGGTGAAGAATGGAGAAGCAAGACAGAAGTACTCTCAAGAGGGTAAAGAAAGGAGGAAAATTTAAAATATTCTACAAGGAGGTAAATAGTAGCTTTGGCAGCCATGGAACTACCATATTTTCCTTCAAGAGGAACCAGTCATGAGAAATATAATTTACTAACAGCCTGCAGATGTTGAAAAGAAGTAATTTCTCTTCAGACTAATGATATGACTAAAAACTTAAAACAAAATTTAAATGACAATTTAGAAAGGGAATGGATACAAGTTAAATAGGTTTTAAAGCAATGTTCCTACTCTATTCTAGAGGAAACAGCTAGCAATGAAATGGAGAAAATACTTTATAAGAAACAAAAACTATGAAATACTTAAAATAAATTTGACAAGAAATGTATAAGAGCTACTATATATGAAGAAAATTAGAAATCTTATCTAATGCAAACAAGGTAACAACTTCATTGAATGGAAAGATGATAACAAGTCTCCAAAAATTAATAGGCACATTTGGGTTACAGAGTACTCTCATATAAAGTATTGCCAGTGGAAAGAGGTTTTCTAACATTTTTGGAAAGAAATCTTACAACATAACATTAAAATTAATGGTATCCTTTGACTCAGTAATTCCAGTCTTGGAACATGAAAGCACCAATTCTCAAGGACATATGTACAAGGATATTTATTGTAGCATTGTTAGGATTTGCAAAAAACTTTATAAACAATATGAATGTTCATAAATGGGAAACTGGCTAAATAAATTGTAATAAGACATGTACACCATAAAATATTATACCACTACAACTGCCAAAAAAAATGAAAACTAGCTATGCCAAGTGACTTGCAGGGGTTTCTGTATGGTATTGTTGAGTAAGGAAAGCAAAATGCAGAATAATATAATGCTATTTTGGTATAAAGAAAAAATAAATAGCCATGCCCCTCAAAAAACATCTCTGTATGTATGTGTATACTTCTTTGACTCTGAAAGGCATTTTTTTTAACGTTGTAACATCTCTGAAATCAGGATGCATCTTTCAGTCACCATCTACCATGTGGCAATCATTACTGCATTGTCAAAGTACAGGAGTCCAGCGGCAGTGGGGTGTCTGGGACTTACAGGAACACCCCAAGGCAGCTGTGGAGCATTGCCATGGACAAGCCTGCATCCCTCGTTCTCTGGGTGCATGGAGGGTGGTGGAGTATGGAAAAGTATAGATTCTAATAGCTGAGGATTGAAAAGGGATTCACAAGAGCCCAGCTCTGAATATGACAAAGTGTTAGGAATATCATACCCAACTGGTTTCACTTACAGTTTTCTTCTCATGTGGGCAAAGGTGTGACCTCTAAATAGGCATAAAAAGACTAATTCAAAAATTTAAAATAAAAATGATAAAGGTTATGGAAGCACTGTGTCATCAAATAACTGGCAGCATTTTTTTTCTACATAGAACTTAAAGTCTTTCACTGATGGCATCTTAGAGTAAGTGAAATATGAAATCTAAAGATATGCATATTAATATTCACACGGGATTATATGACTGAAGAGAAATCATGGGTAGTTACGATCTAGGATATTAGCATGTGTCTTTGTCTTCAAGAGTTATCATAACAAAATATCACAGACTGGCACTGGAGCTGGTGGCTTATACAACAGAAATGTTCTGTTCTGGAGGCTGGATGTCCAGAACAAAATGTTAGCAGGGTCCATCCCCTGTAGCTCTGTCCTTTCTTTACAAATGGTCATCTTCTTGCAGGGTCTTCACAAGGCCTTCATTCCTTACACATGTGTCCCTAGTACCTCTCCCAATTTGTAAAAGGATACCAGCCATACTCACTAGGGCTCACCCTAATGACCGCAGTTTACCTTAATTACCTGTTTTAAGACCCTATTTTCAAATGCATTTTGAGATATCAGGGGCTAGATCTTTAGCATAGGATTTGGGGGAGACACAGTTCAGTCAATAACAACAGGTTCCATGGGGGAGGAAAAAGAGCATCCAAGCAAAAAAACAAGAGGTAATGTGAGGAAAGAAGACCACACTCAAAAAGAAAAAGGAGAAAAATGTGTGCGCACATATTTAGGAACACATTTATAAATCACTTTTATGTGTAGGCAAATATGTGAGGATGTGAATATAAAGCAGTTGTTTTAATAACACACACTGAATGGCTTCTTATTGTCCTTGGAATCAAGTCCAAGCTGTAATATGCCTTACAGTGCTAGGGGCAAATCAGCCTCCAACCTTTCTTACCTTATTCTCTCTGCTCCACAAACTCCAGATTTCCTTTACTTTCTCAGAAACAAACCAAAGTGCCTATTCTGGAAATATTTTAAACCCAACTTTCTAGGTGAAAACAAGCACTTTTTAAGAATCAGAACTTGAGCCCAAAGACAAAAGACAACTGACTACATGTCACAATGAAAATGCACGGTTATTTTAGGCCCTGACCTTTTCAAGATAAGGAATTAAATCTTGGAACACCCAAATTTTACATTATTTTTCTCTGATTGTCTTTTCCATTTTCTAGACTTGGTCATGGTGAAGTCACAGCATGTTACATGAAACATGAGTTCATAGAATAGGGAAAATTTCCTAACTGTGTGATTCAATATCCAAAAGCTTCATCAAAGAGGAAAAAACATCAATAACATAAAAGAAAAGGAAATTTAACAGCAAAGAAAAAAGAAACAGCAGCATAATAAGCACTAAAAAGATTGATGACAAACTAGGGGGAAAAAAAGTGTAATTTGTATAGTGAGAGCCTCTAAAACAATGTAGAAGGAAAAAATAGCAGAACCCTTTAAAAAATTTCATTAGGAATACAAAGAGACAATTCACAGAAAAAGAAATGTAAATGACTCTAAACCACATGAAGAAAAAATGTTCAACTTCTTTCTTAGTAAGAGAAATGCAAATTAAAACTACAGTGTGATATAATTTCTCACCTATGGTATTGGCAGAAATCCAAAACTTTGACATCATACATGATTGGGAAGACACTGGGGAGTAGACACTCATAATTTGATGATGGAAATGTAAAATAGTTCAGCCTCTATGAAGGGAAATTTGGCAGCTTCTAGCAAAATGTCTTACGTATTTACCCTGTGACCCCAGTCATTCCACTTCTAGGAATCTTCCACAGAAACACTGGCAAAGATACAAAAAGACACATGCACAAAGCTATTCATTTCAGCACTATTTGAAACAGCAAAGAGCTGGAAACAACCCAAAGAGGTCCATCAACAGAGGGTTGGTGGAATTAACTACAGTATATCCACTCAAAGGGGTACTGTACAGCATGCAAAGAAATGAGAAATCTGTGTGTACTATGTGAATTCTCAAACTTCCTCACTTTATGGTAGTTTTTTCATGGGCTCCCAGGCCAAAAGAAATGTCTAACAACTCCACTTATTGATAGAATTAATGAAACAATTTGATTTATTAATGTAGGAATTAGCTTGATCCAGAAGTAGATTGGAGGAGATACAATAAAAATTTAACCTTTTAAATTTATTTTCTTTTTATTTTACTTTTTTTGTGGCACCAGGGATCGAACTCACAGCCTCATGCCTGACAGACAGGTGCTTAAGCCACTGAGCCAAACTCCCAGCCCTAGGTATTTGAGGCAGGGTCGCACTGTGTAGCTCAGGCCCATCTTGTGCTCATATCATAGCCCAAGCCGGCCTCGAACTCAGAACACTCCACCTACCTCAGCCTCCTGAGTGCTGGGACTAAAGGCGTGCACCACCAGGCCCGGCTTTTCACGCAATTCTTAAAACTCAAAAGCAAACAAAGGAACTTAATTATATATCTAGCTATGGTGGGGTATTAACCAAAAAGAGAGGAATTATTCCACCATATCTTTAAACTAGACCAGTTTAGCTGGATCTCCAGAGAGGGATATGCCCTAACAACCAAAAGAACTACAAATAACATAAATTGATTTAAGTAATCATAATGTTAAATTGCTGTTGGTTTTATTCTGAGTCTACTATACATTGCTGTGGGACAAAGTAACTGAGAACAATGTTGTTACAATTGAGAACAATAACTTTCAGCACAGAAGGAAGGAGACACAGATAATGAGGTTAAATGAAAATACAGTAGACCTGAATTTGAATTCAAAGTTATCACTATGACTCATAATGTATTTTATTCTGAAAAAAAAAGTATCTATCTCACAGCTTTGTCTGTTGGAAAGTTTAAGAAACTCCAGAAATAAGCATCTCTGACATGCTGGTTTGTGATTAAATGTTATTTTTCATTGAAAGTTCTCAGAAATACTCAGAGAAATGGATGTCTGGGATAGGAATTGTAAAATATGAGCCTGAAATGTCTTATCGTCTCAGAAGGCAAAAGATGCTACCAAAGACTGCTAAGATCAGGTTAAATGGACCTCGAAATGTGAAGAAGTTGCCACCAAGCAAAGTGGGACAATTTGAATAATAAAAATGTAATGGGTCAGAATACATCAGGTATGTTGAAATATATGGTGTCTTAATGATATTTTTAAGAGTGATAGAAGATGGACTTATTATTTTGAAAAACTGGTGATACAGAGGAAGAATCCAGCCTTCACTACTATCTAAATTGTCCCCCAAGAAAATCCAATAGTTGCTAAGGGGAGTTTCTAGAAGTTCTAAAACTAATAAATTGAGAAGACGTGATGTGGAGTTGAAATATCTTGCTACCCCTAATGCACAGATTCCAGAATTTTAATATATAATGAATCACCTAAGAATCCTGTTTAAATCCAAGACTTCAATCCATAGGTCTGAAAAGAAGACTGAGAGCGCATTTCTAAGAAGCGTCAAGCGATGTCCTCCTACAGCAATGCCATAGTGAACATGTGGACGTTGGCAGTTATCATCAGGGGTCACTGCCATAACAAAGGGAGGTGCCAGGGGCTTCCCCATTGAAGTATAGTGCATTTCTTCTAAAGCAGGAAGAAAGAGAGAAGGAAAGAAGGAAAGAAGGAAAGAAGGAAAGAAAGAAAGAAAGAAAGAAAGAAAGAAAGAAAGAAAGAAAGAAAGAAAGAACCTGACCAAACCTTCAAATCTAACTACCAATTTACAGATAATGCAGTTCCAGGAGGTCATATAAAATAATGTGCAATCAGCAAAATTCAACCTGAGTAAATACAGGTGAAAATCCTAATTTCAACAACGAGATGCACTTTAAAAATAAATAAACTGCTATAGAAGAAGAAGGAGGAGGAGAAGAAGAAAAAGGAGGAAGGAGAAGGTAAAGGAGACAGAGAGAAAGAGGAAGAAGGAGAAGAAGGAAAAGAAGAAAGAGGGGAGAGGGAGGGTGGTGTGGAAGGGAAAGAAGAAAAGAGGTGGAGGTACATAGATTTGAAACTTAAAATCATATCAACCAACTGTATTACATAAACTTGCTTGTATCCTGATTCAAAGAAATGAACTGTTCAAAATTGCATATATAAGTCTGCTGGGGAAATTAGTGTACTAACTGGATATTTTAACATTATTAAGAAATAATGATTGTTCTTAGGCATGGTCATTTTATTGTGCTTTTAAACATGAGTATATTTTATTAAGGACAATGATATGATGTCTGTACTTGATTCAATATCTTTTAGGGTGCAGTGCATAGTTTTCAGAAGTAGATATGAAACAAGTTAACTTTAAGTTATATTTGTGGAAGCTGGCTGATGAGCTTTGCTTGAAATTCTCCATAATAAATATCTATTGAATGCACTAGACTTTGAGAAGAAAAAAACTAATTCCCGATCTTGCTCTGGATAAAGCTTTTAGCTATCTGCTTTGGGAAAGATACGAAGTTTTTTGCTTATTCTTCATATAAAAAATATAAGCAAGTCTTAAAACAATGTGAAAGTGCCTAAGTTATATCTCTGAAATATGTAAAGCTGCAAAGAAGTATTCTTTAACCAGAAAAAGAAAGAGTAAATTCAAGTGAAAAGCAGTTTCAGAATGGACTGGGCATTCAACTATGCACTACTTCCCTGAAGTTTTCATCAGCTAGAATGGAGATGAGAAAACAGACATCAAGGTCAGCAAACAAAGGAAGTGAGAAGGGGAAACATCTGACAGATTTGAAACAGTGAACTTCTTCACCCATTTCGTGCTGCTATAGCAGAATACCTGAGACTGGGTAATTTATAAGGAACAGAAATTTGTCATAGTTTCGAAGTCTGGGAAGTTCCAGATCGAGGCACCACCCTCTGGTGAGTGTCTTCTTGCCATGTCATCCCATTGCAGAGGGCAAAAAGAGGGGTAGAGTCCAAAAGGAAGTCAAGCCTTCCCTCTTATAAAGAACCCACTCCCATAGTGACAAATTCAGTCCCGTGATAATAGCATTAATCCATTCATAAGTGCAGAGCCCTCATGGTCTAATGATCTCCAAAAGGTCCTCCCTTGCCAATCTCTCTACACTGGGGAATCAACTCACCAAACCAGGAATTTTGAAAGACACATTCAAATTCTATCAACTGTGTTCAGAAAGTGTCAAGATGAGAAGGTAATTTTAACCAAAGATAAAATTGCAGAATTGTCAGATTGTGGACCATGGACATGAGCTATCATCCTGTAGGAAAATTTAGAGGAGTTGATTTGAAAAACAGGGAATACTTTGACCTTAGGCAGGGCAGAAAAGCCAGTTAGAATACCATTGCAGTCATCAAGAGATGAGTGAGGAAGGTCTACCTAAAAGAGCCATAGGGGGATGAGAAGGCATGATGGCACGTGAGGACCATCTTAAAGAATGAATCTCAGGTTTCTGATGGCTGGATGAAAGAGGCATTGACAAGACAAGGAGGGTATATTGTGGCACATTGAGTTGGAGGATCCAGCAGAGTAAACCCGAACCAGTAGGAAATTTTGTGCTACACTCCAGTGCTCATGGGAGGCTTAGTCTGAAGGTGAAGCTGCAGCTGTGAGATGCTCATAGAAAACTAGTGAGGAGGCAGGATGACCAAAGCCAGAAGCCTGGGGGATTCATTATCTATGCACGAATGAATGCATGGGTGGACACCAGTGTTGATCACAGGGTTCAGGGAAGGGAGGCCCTGTTGAAATCACCGGGGCTGACCCAGCTTTCCAGCCTGCAATGATCAAAGGACAGCAGTGGGCAGAAGTTCACTAACAAGTCATACTGGTCAGAGAGGGAGAGGAGCACCCAAACAGAATGGTGCTGAAAAGAAAGAGCAAAATGGTACCACACTGAGACAGTTTCTAGTGGCAAGAGAAAGGGCAAGTAAAATAGAGACTCCAGGGTTTCCCCTGAAGCTGGCAAAGAGTGGATTTGGTCAGGGTGAATTTAGTGCTGGTGTGAGGTCAGAAGAAAAATATGAAATGTAAACTCCATCAAAGAGAGAAATGGTTGAAGATGAACAGATATCAACCTGCACAGGGTAGGAAATAGCCAGAAAGTTCTGTCCTAATGGCAGGAAGGACATTACCAGAAAGTAGAAAACAATAGTTTAAAAGTACAGGGCTATTGCTTCTTATTCAAAACCATTGGGCCATATGTGTTTCTGGATTCAGAATTTTTCAGATATAGAAAGTTAACAATGAGACACATATAGTTAGTATATAACACCCGGGGAGGTCTTCATGAGCAAACATACTAACATTTCTGCAGAGAAATATATGAATATTAACAGCAAGTTAAATAAACAGCATGTCAACTCAGGTCTGCTTTTGTCACCCAACAAAATATGAAAAGCTTTTAGCTTTCACTGCATTTATTTGAGTCACAGGTAAGGCAATGTGGCTGGTGACAGAGGAATGCTGAGAGCAGACCTAGAATAGGCTTCTGCTGGGTAGTTGGGAAAAGGGGTGAAGATTAAAATCAAGGATCAAGCATCCCAGAAGACAAAACAGAACTTACTGGGAAAGGGGACAGCAGAAGGGAAAGGTGGAGGAAGAGTCCATGGTGTAAGGAGAATGGATGCTGAGAAGGGGCTCTGGACCTGAGGCCAGGGCCAAGGTGCTGAGGATGAGGACACAGGATGGGGACACAGGAAGGGGACCGATTGCTGACTGGAGTAGGTTGAGTCCCAAAATGTTTCAGAAGGACAATGCAATTCACTGTGTCTTTTCTTATCTTCCCTGAGGAAAGCTACTGACAAGTTCTTCTGGAGTTATTTAAAGGGAAGTCTTGTGGAAGGAATGGGGAAGGCTTTTCAAATGCCTGCTTTCTGGGGAACCACAGCTGGGATGAGTCAGGGCACAAGGCTTCTGGTGGGCAGTACAGAGCCTCTGCCCATGCCCTCTAGGGAAGAAAGGCCTGCAACTTGGACACGCAACATCTGGTGCTTGGCACTCTGAGACTTAGACACCTGCAGCCTCAGAGGGCTGCTTCCCCTTCACTGGGAACAAAGGATTTCCAGGGTTCTTGCCTTGCTCCCTAAGGAAGGAAGAATAAGAATTAGTGCACCTAATGTACTTGGATCACATGTGAAAGGGAGGTCTTAGGGTAAACACACAATTTACATGATAATCAAATGCCACTTTTGTGTCATGAATTCTAGATTTATCAGTAGGTGTAGATATGACATTCGGCTTGGTCTAATATGGTCTAATATCTAATATTTGATATGCTCTAACAGACTTGAAATATTCCTCCCCCTCACCCCAAGTTCTTCCTGAAAATCTCATATGCAATGAACCCCAGTGTCCAAAAGTCCGTTGCCACAGAGGCAGGATGGGCAGGGAAGTGGGAGATCAGAAAGCCGGAAGATTCTTGGGAGTGTTGGAAGGCAGAACCAGACCCCAAGGACTGTCACTCCTGCACCCTCACTTCAGGAGAATGGGCAGAGATTATCAAAGCATCGTGTTAAACCACTTGGCTCCTTTGCACAAAAGTCACAGATGGAGCACGGGAACACCAGGCCCAGGGCAGGGCTGTCAGGATGCCACCCGGCCAGCACCATCCCCGGGAGACGGAGTGGGTTTAG